>JXSR01S038058.1:28336-39885 GCA_000969725.1 Ophiothrix spiculata
TTGTTTCCATTGCAACCTTGTCATCCGTCTTATGACTGGTGAAAGTTTTGAGTAGCAAACCAACCTACCCCAATCTTTGGCTTTCTCTCCCACATATCGTATATGTTTTGTTTCCCTTGCAACCTTGTCATCTGCCTTATGACCGATGAAAGTTTTGAGTAGCAAACCAACCTACCCCAATCTTTGGCTTTCTCTCCCACCTTCCGTATATGCTTTGTTTCTCTTGCTACTTTGTCATCTGTCTTATAAACTTGTCTGGTAATACCATCAATTAATTCTGCAAAGAAACAAAATAATACAAAATGCATGAATGATTCAATATATTTATAACAGTATGCCAAGGAAAAAGCAAAATAGCAAGTGCATCATGATAATAGTGATATTAGTGAAACTGGCGATGTTGATATGGCGATGATTACAAACTCAATGAGGACAACATTACTGGTGATAATTGCAACAATTTGTGGTTGGGCAAATAAAACCATTAGAAACACCCACACCCAGGCATGAGAATAATGTTTCTTGAAAAAATCTAAATTTGATAAAATTTAACCAAAAAACAGTAAATATGGTTAAATCAAGCCCCAAATTCAGAGCCCCAAATTATCTGAATTTGGAGCTATTTGGATGATAAAAATACCTGAAATCAGATAATTATCTAAAAATTTCAAAGCCTGCACACCATAATTCAAAGGTAGAGCATCTGGAGTGTATATTCACCATAACTAGAATTTCAGAGAGTCCACTCTTACACATGCCGCACAAACAAATCCACAAAAAACTAGTAGGATTCCTAAAAAAAAATCCAGTTTCTCACAAACTGAATAGAGTTGAATCTAAATCTTCTAAATCACTATAAATAGACTCTTTTCCCTGTTTATAGACAAAACATCAAACTATATGACAGGCTATCAAGAACATTTGGCTTATTTTACCTATCAGTTTGATCAATTTCCCTTCTTCAAAAATCATAACCTGAAGTATTTCATTACATTTGTCTATAAGAAACCAGAACTTTTCTGGTTATTGTGTGAAGCTTCAAAAAGTGATAAACCTGATAAAGGAAAACATTTCTGTTATGTACAAATCCAAAATAAAAAAAAATAAAAAATCGAAAAAACGACCAACATTGTCAACAAACCCATTAACCCCAACACCACTTCTCTGTTTCAAAACTATCTCCTCAGAAATCTACAGGTTAAAAATGGCAGGTTTCCACTTGGATTCGAACCTTGCATCCCAAACCAATTATCAGTATGTCAAGCCACTGAGCAGGTGCTGGCCATGGCAGCGATTTTGTGATCATAGCTAACTCCAGGAGGGGGGGGGGGAAATCTCACCTCTATATATCTAAGAACTTCATGTATCAGTCCGTTCAGATGAGCCTACACATGAAGATATGACTAAGTTCTCTCTGCGTTGTTGCAAGTCAAATGATAGGAAATTAAGCTTGGCATTGGCTCTGATCTATTCAAACCTCATCATTATAAACACAAAAGAGCTCCTTATGGTGATCTAATGACAAACCCTGTGCACTTGATTCTTAGATCCTTGTAAGTTTCAAATACAAAGAATTTCATAATTGTGCTGAACATCAAAAGGTACACATCACGGCTAAGTATGTTTAGAGATACAACAAATTAAATGTGTAAATTATAGAGAAAATAATTTGGAACAATTATCAATATGTTGTACCGTATTGGTTTTTTCCAAATGCCTAATGTTAAAAGAGCATGGCCATTTAATGAGAACACCATAGTATAGACAAGCCTGTATTCCAAATGCCTCAAGAATGTGCCTTTATTGGAAACTTTATATGTGATGGCTCACCCAAAAGAGGGGACTTAGCAGATATCAATTTTCATTTATCATTTCATTAGTTGCAGGCTGCAGCATTTTCCAAGGTTTAACATGACACCTTATTTGTTTAAAGTGATCAAGGCGATCCAATTTTACAATAGAAAATCTGCTGGAAATTCTTATTATTTTCTTTATTTTTTGCTTCCTATTTTCATCAGTTTCTTGACAAGTGTTCTGTCGCAGAGTCCCCCTTTTCGGGGTGAACCACAACATATATACTTGAGGCTGGCTTCTCAAGAATATCCTGACCTGTCTTCTGCAAAAATGTAGGTTTAGTGTTTAGAGGAAGAGCAAGGCATAAGGTCAGTGTTATGATTTTCAGGGGAAGTATGGGATGATACAAAGTCCTGTTGGAATGTGATATCCTACAGGTACTTCTTCCTGTGCAAGATCTGTTGTTCAGTTTGAGGTAAAAGCTAGATTCTGGCCTGGTCAGTGTTGTGCCTTTGATATTGTGCAGCACACATGGAAGTAGGGATAACATTGTCTGTGAAATCCAACAGGTAGCACATCCTGAGGATGATCACAAGTTTGTACAAGATTAAAATATGTCCAGGATGTAGGTCAAAGAACTTTATTCCATTTGACGAGATAGTGTCAATTAAAAAATATTAAGACGTACTGCATAATGCACCTTATCCATTGCTGCTTACTGTTACACAATATTGAACGCATTTGAAGGTATAGACAGACATTATTCCCCGAGAAGGGCACTCACGCATATTGGTGATATATATGGGACGTGCCACTTTTGAAGCCCTGTGTTTTGGTTGATTTCTATTCTTTACCTATGCATTTTCCTGAAATTACCATTCTCAAAAGTATAAAACCTGTGCCAGTTGTTCGTTTAGCATGTGTGCAAATCTGCTGCAGCTCTCGAACTGGCCCACATTTAAAACACCTCATGTCTCATCGGAAGAAAAAGGTTGGGATAATAAATATCAAGGATGTTTTCATACAAAAAAGATTTTACAATATTTTTGATCCGTGTATCAATTCTCAAGACCCTACTATTGATTTATACATTACTTTGTTTTCAAGACCCTACTTTTGCTTTGAACATCAGCTACCAATACCTTAAAATAAAACTTGTTCTAGTTGAGGGGGCTTTAACTAATTTAAGGTGTTTTAAAAGGAATCACTCTTTGTGATGTCAGGCAGCTTACAAGTTCTAGTTGATACTAGTGATATCGTTATTGATGACATTGATTTTGACATGGCAGGTGATTCCATCAAACCAAGCTTCTGTCTTGATATTATCAGATGACTAGCAAGTGAACTGAACTAGTTTTGAACAAAACTGAATTGACTCAACTCAGCAGCTCTCTCTGCAACATGTGCTAATCAATCCCTACATCCTTGCACTCTATCTACAACGATGGAGAGGTGGAAGTTAAAGAGAAACCTATGAATTCATGGGTATCACCAACAAAACAGCCTCAAATTAGTATGGCCCATCTGCAACAAGGAGGGTGGAAGTTGAAGCTTGAAAGATTTACAATAATCAAAAACCCCTATGCATGTCAAATTATGGTTTTCACCATGACATATGCATTATGATTATCTCACAAAACCGGTCTGAAAGAGGTCATCTAATTTTCAAATTTTACTAATATCGAGTTCAGACACATCAAAAAGTCTGGGTTAGACTGATGTTGATCATCAAGTCCTCTTTAAAGTGGAGAAAAAACAAAGTGGATAGTTTGGAGATTGTACATCACAGAAAGATGAGTGCAAGACACATGAATCATTGAGTAATGACCAACGTTCTCTCAAGGGCAATTACAAACTCAGGTTTGGTTCAACATGGGAAAAAGTGGATTAAAAGATCAACTGTAAAGGTCATTGCTTGTACAGTATCATCAGATCTCAAGAAGAAGAGTCATTTGCAAAACATCAAGCAATTGTCTGCGGTCAGGTGGTAAAGGGAGTTTGTCTCCTAGAACCCATCCAGGGCCTTATGTCAAAAAAATAAATACTGGGAATTCATATTAAACGTGGCCTCTGCACACTTAACAGGTGTTTGCTGACCACTGTGGTCTAACTAAGCTCCATTGCACACCAAGCATCAGTTCTGGTTCTGCGGCAACCTCTAGGGGCGCTGAACCTTGATCTGCCCAGATAGGCACCATCGCTGCCCGGATCAGCTCCTTGAGTTTTGTACGAGTTTCCAAGAGACAATAAGCAGTTAGTTCTTTGTCCAAGGGAATATCAATATTGGCACCAGGGGTTCAAACTTGGGACCTTCCACACCGCAAGTGAGCATGTTTGAGCTTACTTGACTGCTAACTCAATATCATATAACTCAAGATGATGCATCTTATCTAATTCTTTATAGACCTTTTCAAACCGATCTTTTCCGAAGATACCCGAAAGCTTGAACAAATTCCGATCGTTTCCGGGAAATAAACAGTACCTCTGTGCCTCATCTTTTGACAAAGTTCGACACTTCGACAGAATGTTTCCAACAACGACGAACGTTGCCGTTTTTATCATGCACTTTTGCGGTACTATTTCATTTTATTTCATTGTCGTCTGCCGACTGCAACTGCTGTGGCATGTGACCATGTTTTCCGATCACTGTTTGAAAAGGTCTATAGCTCTGGATATGAAAGGTGGATTCTCCAATAGACCTTTTGCAACTCTAGCATCTTAGATTCTCAGTTCTTACATGACTTGGCAAATTTTAAACAAACTACTTTTATATAAGCATCTCCTTCAAGCTTAACACACTGTGAAAAGAGATTTTCAGTTTAAACCCTGGTCGGACCACATTTCCTTGTTTCCTATGGCAACAAACCTTTCTCTAATTAATCTGTGGTTTCGATGTCCAGTTAAGCTGTCTGTTCCCCGTGTGAATGCTGCAGTTTGGGCACTGGATACAGTGTATAACAGGCAAGCATGTACAAAATACTAATGTCAGCCCACTGTAATACAGTAGATATACAGTACATTTCCAATTCCGCATTAACGCAATGTTGTCTCTTGCATAGCGTACAATGGACACAAACATTGTTGATAAAAACAAATCGTGAAAAAACAGGGTTGCGTATTATACATTGCGTGACTTCAAATGTCTCAGGCATGTTTCCGTTCTATTTATAGTTAGAATAACTGGATGGTCTCAATCTTATTGATGCTGTCTAGGTATGGTCCTCCTGGACGTCCTGTGACCTGTACTAGTTATTATGCTCTGATAAAGCCTTCAGTTGTTGATACCTGTGCTACCAAGGATTGCAATGCTGCAACATTGATCAATCATCGCATACAAACCATTTGTCAATGGGCCTTCTCACCTGGGATAGTTGTTTGAAGACAAAGAATCCTAGATCGGATATGGCCTCATACTTGTACATCAGTGGTTCAAAGACCAATTCAACATGACTCAAAGACACTAGGTAATTAAAGGCAGCTATGCAAACGCTCAGGACATGCAAGGGTTGTAGGACACAGAGAGATGATTTGGCATGGGAGGAGAGGTGGATTAAGAGTTCAGGTTGATTGCAATCTGTAGCTCACAAAGAAAATACTTCAAAAATTAAATCAAATTGTCTGAAGTTTAATTTGTCAGGGGAAGGAGGTGCATGCTATTTACTGATATGTTTATACTCGAGCTAGGGGTATTTATGTACCGATCTTCAATCAACAATTTACCAACTGCACAACTAATAATTTTTTTACTAAACACTCAGAAGTTCATGACTACCAAACAAGATATGCCAATAACCTTAGTGTAACGAAGAATAGAAATTTTTTCTCTGGTTGAAGCACTCGATCATCGGGCCAATTCTGTAGAATTCATTATCTAAAGCAATTAAAGAATCTAAAAGTGTA
This sequence comes from Ophiothrix spiculata, assembly GCA_000969725.1. NCBI lineage: Eukaryota > Metazoa > Echinodermata > Ophiuroidea > Amphilepidida > Ophiotrichidae > Ophiothrix > Ophiothrix spiculata. Next base: position 34,031 of record JXSR01S038058.1, read on the forward strand.
AATCATTTCCGTTTACAAGCAACTAAAAGTATCTCCTATCCATAATTATGAAGAGATCACAAGTGAAAGGAATGAGAGTTAATATCTGGTATCTTTAGGTTGAATTTCTATTGAATTGATTCGGTAAAACATATAACCGCTCAGATCAAATGGAATTGTTGACACACAGGCCTATAAACTTTAAATGAAGTGACACAAATTTTAAAATCCACTATAGTAGAATCATGCTATATGTAAAATGCCAACCTCACCAATGATATAGTGGGTGGATGCATATGATGTTGACACCTCATACTGCAAACTAGGCTAATTCCCCAGTTTTAATTTTGAGCTAGGTGATTTCTGGCATGGATACAAATGGATTTATACGACTAATTATATTCTATATTCGTGTATGGTCATACTAGGGATTCACATTCCTTTACTACTCCACTATATAATACCGAGGGGGGGGGGGACACTGACCTAGAAATGTGATACGGGTATGTGCCGCATTCAAGACCCATTTTTCACACCTTGCCTGCCACTCCCTAAACCCCATACCAAGCATAATCTTTAGTTCACAAGCCCTATTTTCAAAATGTTTCAGTTCCTTAGCCTCCTTTTTCAAAATTTAGTTCCCAAGACACCAATTTCAGGTAAAATATAGGATTTTTTGATTCCAGAGCTCAAAATTTAGCCAAAAAATAGTTATCAAGGGTCATTTGGAATTTTGAAAACCTGGCGAAAAAGTGACCCTAAAGTCAAAGATTTCGTAAAAAGACGACAGTTAATGTCAAAAGTTACCCCTTTTTGACGTGGTAAAGACGTTGAGGCCCCCGGGCCTTCAGATCCCTAGACCAGGGTTTCAGATATTGGGGCTGGACACCCCTACAAAACCAATGTTGGGTGCCCCCAGGTATAATACTTGCTCCCAATACACTTGTGTAGCAGGTTGTCCCCATCATTTCAATTGCCTCAACATCCAATAAGTGTTAAGCCATTAAGGACAAACACCATTATCACAACTCTATATATGACTGTGTCAAGCACCTTTTGGGCCAGCCAACTGAAATTATCATTATGTAGTCCAGAAGGTTACATTCTGGCAAAATGTGCTCATTAATATTAATTTTTGCATATATTTTCCCAATATTTTCCAATACAACTTTAATGTATGATTTACCTGCCCATTTAATTTGCATATTTGCATAATTAATTAGTTGCCTCTAAATCCAGTTTCTTATTTCAAGAAACATATTAACTATTGAACCACCTTAAATCTTTATGAAATAGAGCCATCTACGCATCCGGGTGATTTATCTCTTATTCAGACTCAACTTCCCGGATGTAGCATACATCATTAGCGGTCATTGCTCGTAGCGGTAATGATCGTAGCATTGTACTACAGTCATGACGAACGTAAACAAATCAAACTTTCCCCTTTCCATGTGTTGCATTCGATCAGATAAATTGTGATTTTCTAGAGTGAATACTTGTTATATTTTGAAACCAGTATATCAGAAAGGTAATAGAATACACTGTTTTACAGGCAAGTCTCAAATGATGTGCCAAGATGATCAATTTTTAACTGAAAACCTTTGGAAGATGAAGTCCACCATTTTGTGGTTATTAGTGACGTCAGCGTAGGTCGGTCTATAGCAGCCAGGTTTGATTCCAGTCTTGTGATCTAGGCTAATGTGCTATTTACGTATTATCTCATAGTGGATGAGAAGTACCTAGGAAGTTCATTTCTAACCAACCTTGTTGGAAAGATAAACTATACTCTAAGCTACAAAGGTACAATCAACAGTCTTTCTGAATTTCTTTTACAATATCCAATAAACCAAATCTACATTATAGTTGGCCTTAGCACCTCATCCTATAAAGCAGGCTAATATCTTAGTTTAATATAAACCCGAAGCAAGGACATTGCGAAGCGTAGTTCCATGGCTTGAGATGAGGCACTGTAACATGAGTACCAGGATGTATTTCAATCAATATTTGGCAGTCTCAAAATGAAATGATCTCTCGCATCTTGAGACGACAGCCCAGTCCATACGTGGACAGTAACATGTATGGACATGATAAACATGACATCAAAACATTTGACATTTTAAAGGCATAACATTTAACATAACATAACATTTTATTTTTTCCACAATTGCAATGATAACAGTATTTACATAAGAGAATATATACAACTGAAACAACAATGTGGAGGAGGACTGGAAAATAGGCAAAGGCCTGTCTAGTTCTAGACTCCTTAGTTATTTAAATAATTATAATTTTACAATTATATTTACATAAATACATTTTGTACATATATTACAAAAAATATTAGCTAAATAAATTTATCTCAGTCACATATTGGGAAATTAGATAATTTTTGTAAGAACTTTTGAAACATTTAACACTATCAGTATTTTTAATTTCATCAGCAATATCTTTCCATATTTCCACTCCAAGATAAGAAATTGATTTCTTACCAAATTCAAGTTTATAATTCGGACATTTGAAGGGTGGGAATTTTTAAAAGTGTGAGCAATTTGCATGACATTTTATGGTATAAGTATATATTTTTGTACTTAACACTACACTTGAATCCTGTCAGGGTTAACATTGCAACGATGAAGTCAATAGTTAAAACTCAACTCTATTGTGGCAATTATATATTGTAACCTTGTCATTTAGTTAGCAACAGCTTATACAGTGGAAACTCACTAACACAAATTCGCTAGGGTCCAGCATGTGTTTTCGAGTTAAACAAATTTTGAGTTAAACACAACAGGCTGTCGTCAAAAAAAATCGAAGTTGGGCTTATAGCATGTACATCTTCCGTTACAAGCTCATTTCAAAATCTAAACATTTGAAAAATCTTACAGACAGACATAAATCAATAAAATATTACAATAAAACTATATTCACTTTTCTAAACAACAAGTTTCTCCACATTTTATTCACAATTGCTCACTTAAAATCAGGAGTGCAAAGAATGTTAACATCAGAAATTTGGAATTGACACAAATTCTATTTTTGAACAGTTCATCATGGTCAAATGGGTTCAATTTTAGTGTTATTACTCTCGAAAAAAATAAACATGGTTTTCTTGCTGCAAATACATACATGATAAAGCGACAAACACTTTAATGAGTGTCAGTTTCGACCCAACAACATGTTCTGTGATAAGAAGCTTTTGTAGACATCTTGCACATATTAAACAAAAGGAAGACTTGAAAATCTGAAATATAGGAAATCGTTTCTGATCCCAAGTCACAGCACCTTAATAAAACCAACTCAACAAAAATCCATGGGAGTCTATCTTTAATTTCAAGCCAAACAAAACGCCCTGTCAGTGCCTTTTCCTTTACAGAATAGCACAACCTAGTTTTAGCAGGTGCAGTGAGGATCTGTGATTTTAAGTTACTAGCAATGATTTAAAGATACTAGCAAATACACTCTATAAACCTTGAAGTATGCAGCAACTTACCAATTAACGCACTTAAACCAATATGACCATATAGGGAAATAAATTAGTCCGTATTCTTCGAGGCACAACAATGTACCAAATCTAGCTGAATATTTAAATAAACTAATGTTCAATGTTTAGCCAAAAATAATACAAAAATCATGAATGATTCATGTACAAAAATATTAATATGCAGTAATTCTGATATTGAAGAGTTACTCAGTGGTCATTTTAGCACAGAATTCTGCTGTTCTTCTGCAAGGATAGATTTGATTCCACATATTGGTTGCTTCTTGAGCCTCATGCTTTTAAAAAGGTAATGTTGTCCTTCCATACACAGGTTCTCTTAATCAATTTGGTGCCAACCCCAGTTCAACTAATTTTTCACACAAATAAAACTAATGGCAACCCACATAATAAATTGTATCAGTACTTTAACATCTTTTGTTAAATCCTGCAAAGTCTTGTATCGACTATTTTAAATCATTCAAAAAAGTTGTAATCTATAATTTGAGAAAGGCTAAATTCGTAGTTTTACAAGCATATACACTGAGGACATTTATGATTATATACTGTATTAATAAATTTAAGCATGTTGAAACCCTATGACATTATTTCAAATAGTTTCAACCATCTTGAGAAAAACCCGTAAATAGCACTAGGAGATTGAATTTGGTCGCATATGGCCATTTTGATTTCATATGGCCACAAATAATTTCACATGGATTCACTGAATCCAAAATGGTTTCTGCTAGCTGCTAGCCTATTCAGTTGATATAAATCAGTAAGTATCTTTGCAAATGATTTGAATAAAATGTTAACATTTTCATTTTAAGTTAATTTTTATCCTCTGAATCAAAATAAACAACAAAGATTCTTGCTGGTATATATTCACTGAATACGATAAGCAACTAGCAGAAACTATTTTGGATTCAGTAAATCCATGTGAAATTGTTTGTGGCCGTATGAAATCAAAATGGCCATATGCGACCAAATTCAATCTCCTAGTGTAGTTCTTTTGAAAAGACTATTTACGGGTTTGAAAAGACTACTTACGGGTTTGAAAGACTATTTACGGGTTTTGAAAGACTATTTACGGGTTTTCTGCGTAATTTATAGCCGCCTCACTTTCACGCACGGACTTATGCACGCAACAACCTTAGACACGTAAGCCAATGCGCGCATCATAACTTATTGCTTGCATTCATTGTTATAGCATTTTGTTAGTGCATTTTTGTTAGGCCCTCAGTAAAATAGCTAAATTTTAGTCACTTCAAGTTAAGGTTGGGCACGTTACACGCATGATGTGTTACACGCACGCATGATCCGTTACACGTAACAAATAAGTGGTAAACGTGTACATGGATGAAACAAAATCTTTTCAAAGGCACGCACAATTATAGCAATTATGTACTGAGCTATGATCGGGCATTGCCGCAGAGCTCAAATGTGGCGGTGTTGAAAAATATAGCGCAGAAGAAATTCAGAGTTCAGGCTTACAAAAGTCACTTACCTCTTTGATATGTCCTTTTATGTGTTACATATTATAGTTTATGGATATTAAATCAATGATTTTTTGTAATGTTTGACTTAAAAGAATTTCCATGTGTTTATGTACTTCGTGATTTCTTGTAACCGTAAAATAACGTTTTTCATATGCATCACTTCCTGGTTTTGTCAATTTAGTGTTGGGCGATATAACTAAAAATCGTTGCCCCGATAAATGGAAAAGATCGTTATTATAATATAGTGTTTCCCCGCGCGGCGAACCTGAAAATAGGCGGGATTTCATGCATACCGCCCAGCACTAAATTTGATTGATATCACGTGCGTGGACAGTGACATACGGGGAATTGTGGGTAATTAATATCGGATCAATAACAATATGGCGACATGTGCAAGAAAAAAGTTGTCTGCTAGGGGGTAGATACCACCCGAAATTTGCGTCAATCTACGGCATCAAAGGACTAAAAACATAAATCTGTGAATATTTTACTCAATTACTTCCTATCTAATGTACGGGGGATATTACTGGGCGTGTAAACTTACAAAACTTGGTAAGCTCCCGGGGTTAAGCTTCAACTGTTGGCAATGCTGTATGTTCTGCCATTGACCTACACGCACGCATTCATGAATACGTTACACGTAAGAGGAAATACACGGTATAACCCATCCTTAATTCAGGTCCATAGTTTTAACCAGAGATCATTTTTGTTTGGCCTAATATCAAGTGGAATTGTGGCCAATCCCTTCATTTTTTGTAATTGCTACTTTCTATCAATGCCAAACAAGCATACCCAATTTTCATGTCTGAATGCATTCCATTTAGTTTCCAAAATGAGCTTGATCCAGACCATGATAATAGTGGAAATCACTTGATCCATTCCGCTAAATCATCATTCAAAAT
>JXSR01S038058.1:105425-116879 GCA_000969725.1 Ophiothrix spiculata
GTTTTAAATTGTTCAATTGAAGTGATGCTTCTGATGCTGCCAGGGATGTTGTTCCACAGGGTAGGTGCAGCGACCGCGAAAGCTCTTTCACCATGTGTTACAGTTCGCGGAATTGCGTGTTGATGTTGAAGCAGGTTCTGTGATGCAGATCTTAGTGACCGAACAGGCTCGTAGCGTTTGATAAGATGTTTCAAATACGGTGGGCAAAGATCATGCATACATTTGAAGATCAGTAGCAATATCTTGTAAGTGATCCTCTGGTGGACTGGCAGCCAGTGCAATTGAAACAATACTGGTGTAATGTGATCACGGCGCTTACTGCGCGACACAAGTCTTGCAGCAGCATTCTGTAGTCTTTGAAGGCGTTGGATCTGCTTTTCGGGTAAGCCAACGAGAAGACTATTGCAAGAGTCAATGCGGGAGGTCACAAACGCGTGGATCAGTTTCTCAGTGGATGTTGTATCAAGAAATCTTCTGATCTTGCCAAGCTTGTAAATGCAACCCCAACCAGTGCGCAAGATGTTAGCGATATGAGCCTCCATATTAAGATGGTTGTCAAATGTTACGCCCAGGTTTCGGGCCTTTGTACAAGGGTCAACTGAAGAGTTGCCAATCATCACAGGCTGAAGATCAGCAGTGTCTCTGAAACGGGAGGTCACATGCAATACCTCAGTTTTCTCATCGTTGAACTTGAGTTTATTGGCAATAGCCCAGGATTTAATGACTGGGCTATAAATCACCATCTTTTATGAAAGCGCGGCTCCACTGCGTTTCACGCTGAACGTACTGTCATCTATCGTCTCATAATGGATGGCCAAAATTCCTTATTAGGAAGTAAAATCGCACTCAGTGCCTAAGAATTATGATCGACAAACCAGACCGGATTCTCGAATCCCGCATGAAATATTTTTTGGGATCCCAGAACCAAAATTCCTGAAAATTCACAACCTTGCTTCAAGCCACCGCCCAGTATTAATAGGCCTGTCATTATAAGGTTATAATTGTAATACCGTACATTAAAAGCAGGAAGGCACTGGGGGAGGGGTTCCTCTTAAGGATCCTGTCATGAGTGATTAGGACTCTTTTTGTACACATAGCATAACTGGACTCCTACATGTAGGCAGTTACAGGGCCCCTTTGTTCTTATCCTCCAACCCATTAAGAGATTTTAGAACTATTGAATATCTCAGGGGTGTGATTCTTCAGGATTTTTCCTGATTTCAGGATTTTTGGTGTAGATTTCAAAATTTCAGCAATTTTATTTGTTTTCAGCTCGATATATGGTATTTTCGACCAATTTTTTTGTTGTTTTCCACTGAGCCAGGATTTTTTCCAAAACCCCAATCACATCCCTGATATCTACAGCTGTAATCAAGTTTGAATGGGGGTGTATGTTTTATATATTTATATAGGCCTATATTTTAAAGAAGTGTAATAATAAATGTGCTGAATGCAATTTAACTCATTGTAGTGCGCATATTATTAATTAGATCAGCAGCAAAATGATTTCGCCCAGGAAACTAGAAAGGAAATCAAGGTAGGTAGCAACAGGTCTAGATGGCCTGAACATGTCACTCCAGCCTGGGACCATAAATACATTCTAGAAGATGGAACTCAAAGAGCTCCATCCCACTTGCAGTAGACCCTCCATACAGATGCCATTATTTGTCAATACATTGGTGATGGGAAATGCATTATTTTGCTTTATTTCATACTTGAAGCATATGGGGTGAATATGGTTAGAGATTTTGTAGCCAGAGAGCTCTGAGAATCCATTTGGAAAAAAAAAAGAACTCTTCCAGGTTCTCCAGATTCTTCTATGTTTTATTTGCACAGACTTGCAGTTTGTGAAAGACATTGTGGCTTCTTTCATATTGAGAATGGATTCTCAATCATTTCTGATCCTTCACAGTGCCAGAAGTTCATAAAGAGCTGCAAGAATCGGTTTAGATTCTTACAGATCTGTAAGTTACAGGAGAATTCTGCCTGAATTAAATGAATTCATTCTCAACAATACATACATTTGACATCAGCTGTCAATTTTCAATTGTACACATTTGTAAGTATTTCCAACCTTTTGGTGTCTGTCATTCAGTCACTGTCATTGCTCAGAAGACAAGTCTATGGGTATCATTATATACTCTATAAACCTTGGAAGTATGGGACAAGCAATCAGACTCTGTTACGAGATCCGTAGCATTTCCTTTATATTCTTCAACATTGCCAACTGGCGGTTTTGTATTGTGTAAGAGACTAGTAATGATTGATCAGGATTGAATAGGACCAAATCACCGTGAATTTATACTTCTGTACATGAATCGTTCTTGATTTTGGTATAGATTATTTTTGCTATAATTTTGTTGCTAACACGTGAACAAACCGTTATCATAAGTTTATATGAATATGAAGCAAGATTGGGTACGTGGTTATGATTCAAAAAATATGGACCAATTTATTTTCCTGTATGGTCATATTGGTTTTTGTGTGTTAATTTGCTGTTAATTGCATACTTCAAGATTTATAGAGTATAGTAATCTGTTGTATTTACATTTCACATGTTTTTACAAATTACCTCGGTAATTTCTTTCTTTGAAATAAATTTGAAATATGACCTTGAGGGCTGCTTCAAAACCCAACCGGGAGCTGTCTGCTGGTTCTTGTCAGTTATAGAAAGGATTGATGTTTCAAAATGGATGAAATTTCAATAATTAGGTTTATCACCAAATCAAGATATTAATTTAGCTATAACTAGGCCTGTTTGGGACTTGAGTTAACCGACCAGCACATCAGGGAAAATTATTTTACTTTTTCAGTCAGGGAAAAGTCAGGATATTTGATAAAATTTAAAAATGCCTCCAAATCAAGGAATTTTACCCCGTGTGTTAAGTCTCAATTTTTGGTCTCAGTACTTCTAGGTTGATATGCGTGGTTGAAGACTTTGAAAAGTAACCCCAAATTGTGTTTTTTGTAAACATAATTATCATGAAATTTTGAGTTCTCGTCACAGAAAAATCAGGATTTATTTTTAATGCTGGGAACCCTTACCCCAAATCAGCAGAAAACCATGGGTTGAGTTTTGAAGCAACCTGTTAAAAAATAGCCTCATCAGCTTGTTAAAGAATATTCATTTACACACTGCAATTTCACCAGGGAAAATATATCTTGAAGTTGAAAACAAATATTACCTTGGTAATGATATAATGCAAAATAACGTATCTTATGAGACATGTTCTTGTGGCATCAAAATATGTCTGTAGTTTGTTTGCCTGTACTTGCACCAGTGTGTTACAAAATTATTGCAGAACTTTGTAAACAGGGTTGTCACCAGGCAACTTTTAGTGCTGGGTAAAATTTGTGTGAAATAGTAAGAAAATAGAAATTTTGATAATAATTGTTCAATTTTTTATTGATTCTACAATGATTTTGTAACTTTTGAGCCTTGAGCGCCGGGTATTTTGACTCAAACTCAACCTGAGAGCCGGATGAAAATGAGAGTGCCGGGTAGTCCCGCCTGCCACCGCCCAGTGTAGTGACAACCCTGTTTGTAAATAGTTTTTCTCTTGTTCTATATGTAAAGTGTTTCATTACTGGATATCTTTCATCTTTTAACAGCTTTGTGAAGAAAGTGAAGATGGGGAAAAGAGTAGAAAAGGCGATGAAGGAGAAATTGGCAGCGTCCTCTGCCTCGCAGGATGCTGAAGACGATGCTAATAAGACGCCTGGTAAGTTTGGTCAAAAAACATAAGATTAATGAACAGTAGTAAGAGAATTTGAAGATTAATAATGAAGCACAAATTGTCAGCATCCACTGCCCCTCAGAATGCGAAAGGCTGTGCTAATGAGACACCTAGTCAGTAGGATAAAAACAGAAAATAGATGATTGATGAGTAGTAAGAGGGTTTGAAGATGATTAAAGAGAATTTGGCAGCATCCACTGCCCCTCAGAATGCTGAAGACTATGGTATGCTAATAAGACACATGTTCAGTTTGATTAAAAACATAGAAAATAAGTGAAGAGTATAAGGAGGGTTTGAAAATGATGAAAGAGAATTTGGCAGCATCCTATGGAAGATGATACTAATAAGACATTTGGTAAGTTGGATTTAAAAAAATAGAAAATAGATCAGTGAAGTGTAGTAAGAAGTTTTGAAGGTAATGAATGAAAATCTTGCAGCATTCTCTGCCTCTGAGGATGCGGTAGATGACGCTTATGATGCCTGGTAACTTAGCTTGAGTTAAAAACATATATTCTGTGTATTCTAGTTTCCATAGGCCACTGTGTTGAATTAATGTGATCATCTGGATTACTTTAATTATAAAATCATGTGTATGAATATTATAAACAGTTTAAAGCTGTAGTGCAAGTTATTAGTCAATGATAAAAGGAAGCATATATGTGTACCGCCGCGGCAAAAGGGTCCAGCTGTCGACTCCTACATGTTGCTCATTGTATCATATCTGATGTATACAAATACCATACATTAGATATGCTACAAGGAGCAACATGTACGAGCCGACAACTGGACCCTTTTGCCGCGGTGGTACACATATAGGTGATGAAGAAATGCGCTACTCCGTTGCACTTGCTATAGGAATAGTTTAATGAAACAAAATGATTAGTTCATAAATATGTTACTTTAGTCACTACTAAAAGAATGCACAGATGTACAATAATGTTTGAGTTGTTTTTATTTGCTTATTATAAATAGTTGACAACCATTGTGTACCATATTCTAATTTCAGAGCCCTACACATGCACTGGACATTTTGAAGCTGATTTCACCGAATTATGTCGTCGAGGAGGCATTCATCAAGCAGAAATCCCTCCTGTGGTGCTGCGACCCAAGCGACCAGGCACACCACCCCCTCCAGACCCAAAGTCCAAGGAGCCGCCACCGGAAGAAACAGAAGTCAAGGAAGAGGATGCAACACCCAAGACATATGTGACGAAAGAGAAATTTGATTATTTCAAACCCCGGGTCCAGGTTGAGATGGAGAAAGAAGATAAGGCAGAGACGGTGACAGAAATATTCATAAGAGGTAGGTTGACTCATTTGTGTTCTTCAATTTGATATTGAGAATTATCCATTTTCTCCTTGTTATTGACCATATAATGTCTGCATACTGTTAAGTAGGTGAATCAGTTTGATTCTGTACACATTTTTGATTTTTGACTTACTTTTTGAAATATTGCCAAAAATAGGTCCAAAATTGGCCCAAAATGATTTTTTTGTCATTTTTGACCTATTTTAGGTCTATTTTTGGAAATATTTCAAAAAGTAGGGTGAAAATCAAAAATTCGAGAAATGTGTTCCTAGACATGTGTTTCTAGATTCTAAAAACCATTCGAGGTCAACTTTTATTTTTTTCAAAATTTAGTTAGGTTGTTAATAAATTAATGGTCCAAGAACAAGGGTTTTTTGGACCTTGGTCCAAAATCATACATTATGGTCCAAAATTGACCTAACCATCATCTTCTACATGAAAATCCACATCTAGAAATGTATACTTTATATGGATTTACTTATCGGTTACTAAGTTACAAACCGTAAAATATTTCAGAAAATGAGGGGTTAACTGTGCCCTTAACAGGCCAAGAATGGTAACATCATTTTCATTCAGAATAGAGCAGTTCCGTATCTGCCGTTATAGGATTTCAATTAATCATGGCAGGAATGTTTGTCTGACTAATTGTTTTAACCCTTTTAAGTCCCTAGTCTCTCTCTTTGTTACCTGACGTTTTTTGGCTCCACATGAAAAAATGTTATTTCTCTCCTAATTTGTTTCTGTGTTATTTGTTTAAATAATGTCATCTATAAAGTTTGCCTCATGTTTCTATGACATAAAAAATTGTGTTGTATCTGTCTGCAGGCTGGAAGATTGATGAGCTAATGGTGGGTATCTTCAAGCAGTGTTTCCCTACAATGGAAAAACTTCACTCAATTCAGTAAGTTCACTCAATTCAGTAAGTTCGCAAACCAGAAGTAGGACCTACTATATATATTTTTAATGACTCTTAGTTGTATGTTTTGGTTTGAGACATGGACTTCACCACAACAACAGTGGATCTTATTTAACAATAATGATGCACTGCACATATATTTTTGATTAGTAGTTTTACTCTGCGATCATGAAAGATAAGTCATTCATACTACACAAAATTTTAGCGCTGAAGAATCATAGTTTTAATCCAGATATCTGAAACAGTCAGTATATATTTGTTTTATATACCGCATCAATGAATTTGTGTTTTTTTATGATTTTTATGTGCCGAAATGTCTAATATAATAAAAAAATATTTTAAAAAATGCAATCACATAGTTCTTACAAGCAATGCATGTGTAGGCAATTGTGCGCAATAGTTTGTGCGTGCAATTTTGATGTGCGCATAATTTGGTGCGTGAAAGTTGCATCGCGTATAAGTTAAATGTTGTCAACGCTAAATAGTATTTCCCAAAGTGCTAAAATAACTTTTAAAAGTACTATTTAACGCTTTCCTTGATCTGGTTATTGCTATATGAAATCATGTGATCGTGTTTTAGCCAATCAACTCTATTAAATTTAATAGGTATATAATATACAAATATTGAATGCCTGAGAGTGCAATAGTACAAAATATATCATGAGGTCAAATTTTGACTTTTTTATTTCACGAGGCATAGCCGAGTGAAATGGATCAGTCCAAATTTGACCGAATGATATATTTTGTACTATTGCATGTGTATCTGAGGCATTCAATATTTGTTTTATATCATGATATCACACAGGTTTGTTTCATGCCGTGCAATAGTACAAACTATTGCACGGCTCAAATCACTGTAATCATGATATAATAAAAACTATTTCCCTCAGTGATCTATTGTCTATCATACTATTTCCCTCTATCTTTGACATCGGGAAATAGTATAGTTTCAAAATCACTTGGAGGCAATAGTCTTTATTACTATACCTCATAAATATTTATTAGGCAGCTATGAAATATAATTGGACAGTTCAACCTGATGCTTGTGTCAGTATTTTGCCTACTTCTCCCAATTGCCCATGCAGGGAAAAAACTGAAAAACTATCGCCCCTTTCTACCGCACCCCTCGGTAATCATATAACATATCAGTTGTAAATTCATACGGTGACCCAGAACAATATACATTTTTAGGGGATTTTCAGTGAAATATATTTTGAGGTATAGTAAAACAAATACAACGTGGTTTATTTAGGGAAGTATTGAAAATTCCTGATCCCTGGTTGTTGGATGCATGTGACTACATCCCTCCCCTATTCATCGGGAAGTAGACACATGCATCCAACACCTCGGGATCAGGAATTTTCAATACTTCCTAATGTAGACCATGTTGTATTTGTATACTATAATTGCCCTCATGAGCATTAAATATTTGTATAATATTATTGATGAAGATCCATACATAATATCTTACTTAAAAATAATATTTTACTAGGGATAATTGTTTACTCATGTGTTGTATTATCATATCGTGTTGGGAGAGCATTTTTTAAGCCTTTTTTACTTGAATACAAGCTTACATAGTGCTTACCAAATACATGATGTATGTTTGCTTTTCAGTTTTTGGAACACAAGCTTGACAGAAACCACACTTAAAGAACTGGCTTCGTTTTTACCACAGTGCGCCAATGTCAAGTAAGTTTGAAATAGGTACCAATATTTCAGTTTTTTGTAACAAAAGGATACAGCTATCGTTTGATGTATAAAAGAATGTAAGAAATCAATATATAATCGCAAATTTTATCTGCACGTGCGTTGCTTAACATCGCACAACTGCAACTGACGCAGTACGTGTCACATGTGACGCATGGCCCGTGTAGCGGTAAGATGGCGCGCGCGTGGTGGTGTGACGATTTTAAATTTGTTATTATTGCCAAGATACTCGAGTCTAGGCAAGGCCGGTAAGATGATGCCTGTTTTGTCTTGAATATGAAAAAAGGTAAGAATTCTGTTTATTTTAGTTGTGTCATAATTGTCTTGGCTGTTAAGTTGTTCATCTTGACTAATTGATGTGAACAGAAAATTCGGTCACAAGCGAGAGACAATATGGCGGTTCTGAGAAGCTTATCGAGAGGTATGCAAATTTTCTGAATACATATGTGTTTTATTTTAACACAAAAATCATGTATGAAGTTCATTTTTGGCTCAAAATCATCCTTTAGTGAAAACACGCCAGCAAAGACTATAAACATTATAATTCGAAAAACGTACACCCCTATTCAAACATTAAATATTCCAAACCCAGTAAAGCTGTTCGCGCTGAATGTGTGCGTATACCTGCATCGCGCCGTGATTTTGAACGCGCGGCTCCACTGCCTTTCTCGCTGAACGCACTGTCATCAATCGTCATATAATGGATGGCCAAAATTCCTTATTAGGAAGTAAAATCGCACTCAGTGACTAAGAATCAAGAATAAGTGATGTTTAGAATTTTATTTACTTGGGTAGTGTTGAATGTTGATTCCCAATATAATCAATGGATCATTAATGTAGTTTAGGAGCAAAAGTACCTCAAAATTGTTTTAAAAATAGAACCCATCAAAAGTCATCATGAAAGCTTATACTATCATGTTGTAAACCTCAAGTCTTGTGACCTGTTTGTGATAGTTGTTTTCGTACTGGAAAGATATGCCAAAGTGCTTTTTTAATACCAAGTATTAACTCTAGTATTACTTGAATGCCTTGGATGATTGGTGTAAAATTAATGACATGTTGCCAAAACCATCCAAATGCCATGTTTTACATATTACTTTTTTGAAGAATCCTGTCCAACTCCCACAGCTTTCTCTTGGTGGTGAGGTTTTGCAAGTTGTTGAGCATATGAAATTACTTGGCCTAGAAATCCAAAATAACCTTGGATGGGACATACAAGTCAAACACATGATATCCCGGGCTGGGAGGCGTTTATTTATGTTGTATGTTTTACGTAAATATTCTGCACCAGTAGAGGATATGCTGACCATCTTTCAAACTTATATCCGCCCCATTCTCGAATATTCTTGTGCAGTGTGGCACCCAGCGCTCACACAACACCAAAACTACCAAATTGAGAAGATTCAAAAACATGCGTGCAAGATTATCCTTGGGAATAAATATCTGCATTACGAGGATGCTTTGCATGAACTCAACATCACTAGCCTCACTGATCGTAGGGAAGATAAATTTGGTCAGGGTATCCTCAACTAGGAAAGACACCGCCATATGCTTCCAGAATATCGTGCTAACACTCATAGCCTCCGTCGTATCAACAAATTTCAGAAACCACTTTGCAAAACAAACAGGTATCTCAACTCCACAATTCCATTTATCATAGACAAACTAAACGCCTCTTAGCCCAAGTTATTTACTTTTGTCGTAAATAATTCATGTTTTTTGTGAATATGTATATTGAGCTATATGTTTGCTGTAAACGCCAGCACTTTCAGCTCTTTGCTGCCTGCTGGCTCTTTGTATACCGTGAACAAATAAATAAATAAAAAAGAAACACATAATACTAAATAAAATAATGTGCTATCATTACAGGAATTTAACAATTGAAAATAACCCAATTCCAGAAGAACCCTGGGCAGCTCTGATGGGGGAAGATAGTTTGTAAGTATGATTGTGTCTTATGCAAATTTCAGAATTATTTGGGAGAAAAATGTCTGCTGGGGAAAGAGAACCCGTTAGAAATATATTATTAGGCAAATAATTTCTTTGACAAAATTTCAAATGTATTTGTATGTATCTGTGCAGAAACAATACTATTATTGTTGTTTCAAATAATTCTTGGACACAAAAATTTTGAGCCTTGCGTAACACAACTGCGTGTGCATTTTACGCGAATACCCAACACTTTTCAGGCACGCGCGATGTCGCGGCACTGTGGATAACTGATTTGAAACGGTGTTGCGTACTTCCCGGTGTCCCGTTCTTGTCACAACTTGTGGATACGCGGTGGCTGCGTTCAGAAATCATGCTCATGTCCAAAATTTATTTGAAACAATAATAGTTACCACCTGTTTGTTCACGCAATACTATTAGTTATCCCCTGTTTTTTTACGTAATACTGTATGATATCTATGGTTTGGTATTGTATCACAAGAGGCCGCATGCCGAATGTGATACATCACCAAACCATAATAGATATCATCCGTATTACGTAGAAAAAAACAGGGGATAACGAATTTATCTTGTAGTTTTGTGTATATAAATACATTTTAAAAAGTTAAACAATGTCAATGAACATATTTGAAACTGATGTACTTCCGAGGACGTCAGTCTTCAAAAACAAGATACAAATCTCATTTGTTCTTTTAAAATCCCATAAAAATTCAAGGCAACAAAATCAACTATAATTTCTCAAAATCAAATTCTGAAACTCAATTTATGTAAAATACAAAAATGTTAAACTTGACAGCACCTATCACAGTTAACATAAAAGATAGAGTTCATTTAGCTTAAATGAAATTCAGGCCTAGCTTAAGTCTAGGCTCATCAGTACACAAATATGGTTGGTCAATACTTGGTCAAATAGAAAAGCTTAAGAATTTTTTTTATCTGATCTCAATGTATTAATTAATATAGAAGCTTCAATCTTCATAAGAAATTCTTCTTTAGTATGGAACAATAATATCTTGACCCTGTGTGCCAATGCCATTTTGAATAAACAGTGATCACTGAATTCCCTACTAGGTTTATGCAGCACCCTAATATCAGCTTGAGTTGCCATCTCTTACACAGATATTACTGCACACTTGCCCAGTGTGTAATCTATTAATACACACTGTAGTATATATAGCCTTGTATAAGACGTTTTTGTCAAAAGGGTTATACGGATTCCGTATCACCTGTTTGATTCAGGTAATACGGGCAAATATTAATTGGCTCTTAACCAATGAAATTACTGGATTACTGTTAACTACATGATAAAGAAAGATATCTATGGTTGGATGCTCCGGCCTCATATGATACAGCACCCAACCATAGATATCTTCCGTATTGCGTAAGAACAAACAGGGGGTAACAAATTTATCACTTGGTATTATAGGCATGGATCTTATTACAATGTATTAAAATGTAAAATGCAGAAATTGATCTCAAATTTACCTAAATTGTCTTCATAAATGGTTAAAGTCAACCAAGTAATACGGATTTGCCAAACAGGTAATATATAACCGTATTGCATGGTTTGAGGATAAGTTTGCCTGCGCGACTTTGCAAGCGCGCAATTAAAACACATCGCGCGCAGTCATGTTGCGCAATAACTTTTTGAATACGTGTTCAAGGTTATTTTTAGACATAAAACATGCAATACAGCTATATATTAATTAGCTTTCGGCCAATGGGATTCATGGATTTAAGTCAACCAAGTGAAAATTGGTGTGCCACAGGGCTCGATTTTGGGTCCATTATTATTTATTTTATATATTAATGATTTACCGAGTGTTATAGAT
>JXSR01S038058.1:118115-139873 GCA_000969725.1 Ophiothrix spiculata
TGCATGCAGAAACAATAATGTAATTGACATAGAAAGCAGTGTTCCTGCTAAGGCCGTATGGCGTGCCATTGGCGCAGCAATAATATAGGAACCAACAAAATTAGTGCAACAGATTCATGTATTATTTAGCCAATTTTCAACCTCAAGCATATCTTAACTATGTCAAATTTAGTCGAATTGACACAAGCTGAAAAACCTTATAGAGGGAACATAGATAGAAAGTATCTCAGCATGTTTTCTGATAGTGATGCGCTCAAGTCTGATGTTTTTGAAAGTATGTGAAAATACATCTGTTGCCATGATATTGTTCTCTCCTGTAATACCTCGCTTGTAAACAATCAGGCTAAAATGGCCGAAACATGCAACAGCCCTTCTATAAAGGCTTCACTTCTATTACATTAATAGCGTAATATCTCAAAATTGTGGCCTTTGTGTCAAGTTGAATACAAGATATCAAAAGTGAAAAAAAGACAACTGCATATACAAGTTCATTGTGCACCTGGGCCCATTTCACTAACGTCAAAATCCATCGCAAATGCCAATGTTAATTGCAAGAGCTGAAATTGATCATAATTAAGTGCGATCAATTTAGGGAAACCAATTTCACTATTACGGTGTGATGATTATTCCATAGTTTTGAGCACAGGACTCGTAATTCAAAGGTTGTTGGTTCAAGCCCCAATGGTGGCACTGCCGGTCTCCTTGTTTCCTTGGGCAAGAAACTTTACTTTAATTGCTCCATGGTTCGGAAGTCACGTAAAGCTGTTGGTCCCCTGTGCTAATGCTCCTTGAGGCACTGCATACAGTGTATACCTGGTGAGTGTATTTCAGACTTATCAATTTATCACTACACCGTACTGACATCAAATATAAAGGTGCAGTTCTCATTTATTGACTTAGTTCATTTCTATAAACTCTGTTTGTATTTCAGACTTGTTAATCTATCACTGCGTCATAACGACATCACAGATAAAGGTGCAGCTCTCATCGGCAAAGCGCTCTCAACAGAGAAGACTTGCAATAAAAACCTGATCTCACTCAACCTAGCTTATAATAAGATCACAAGTGACGGGGCAGAGGCAATAGCTAATGTAAGTCTTCTTTTTGCAAATGTTTGATTGTTAAAGGAGCTTAGTCAGATTGCTTAACTTTTCTTAAAATTTGTGTACCAATTAAGATTTCTGTTGAGACTGTTTTTTCATGTTCACATGTCGTAATAATTTGTTGTCGACGTCGACATATGTGTCGACATAAAGTTGATATCAAAGAATTGATTTTTGCGGGAAAACAAAATTGTTTGGATAGGCTTAATGACCCGTTTTAGATGTAGACTTACCTATAATATATTATTGAGCTAGTTCTTTTTGCGTGGAACAATATGGATGATATAAAATTGATATTTTGTAACTTTTTTGCTGTTAAATCGTAATAACTTTAACTTTAAAAACGGTTGTAAATGACAAAGTATGAAATTATTTATGCAACATTTTAAAGCTCAACTGCTAATAAACAGCCTTTTGTCGACAAATGAGATTTCATGTCGACATGCTATTCCCAGATCTGTTAAGACCGCTGGTGATTCTTCATTCATTGTTTGTGCTCCTCGGTTGTGGAATGAACTCCCTATTGATCTGAAAGAGGCAACATCCATCCCTGTGTTCAAGCGGCTGCTTAAACTGCTTAAAACACACTTGTTTCCTGTGTAGATTTTGCTTGTATTTGTTTCCATTTGTTTTTATCCATTTCTGTGTTTCTTTCTTATTGTATGGCGTTCTGTTCTTTGTAGAGCGCCATATTTGGTAATAATAATAATAATAATAAATGTCGGCATAAGGAATATGTCGACAGAAACCTTAGTACCAATATTACCAAGCAAAATATTAATCCTGTTTTCTAATAACCTGTATGAAATTCTACAGCAGAAGCATGTTTTATTTTGGAGATTATGTATTAAAATGTGTCTTGTTTAATTTATACATTTAAGTATTGGCACCTTTCAAATACTGAATTGCTTAACCCTTGGAATACTAACCCCACAGCATATTCAGCTCCCCCACACTGACCCCACAGCTGATTTTTTTAGATATGTGCAACTGTGAGCTACTGTTGGAGTTATAGCTTTTTTGAAGCTCATCTTATAATATTTGCACTTACATATCAGAAAATAAATAATAGAAAATCATTGAAAAAAACAAATAGACATACCATGTTATATTTTTATTGCAATTCCTTTGTTCGCTCTCCGAATATTTTGACTCAAAATCATCACTTTTATGATTATCTGAATCATCATATTCCTTCTCTGTGTTATCAACACAGCATATAACACTTTTAAGCACATAATTTCCCTGTTTGTGCCATTTTTTATTGAATAAAGTCTATCAACTGAAATGCAAAAGCTCAAACCAGAAATAGTAAGTTGTTGGAACTTTTCAACCTAAATAGCAGAGAAATCTTTGTAAAATAGATTACTGACATATATGATCATGAATGCCCTAGAGGGAAATTAGTATGCCAGTGGGTAGGTGAACTTGAACTTGACAATTTCTCAACTTATACAAGGTTGCTATGTCATACTTGTAATACTAGAAACAAGCAATATTGTATGTGCTGAACTTGACACATGCAATGACTCGAAACCGGCCCGCCAGTGTATAATCAAGTTCAAATAGCGGCTGGTATACCAGGCACCAGTGTTCAAGGCGTTAAGTAATCCAAATGGTTAGAGGATTTGAACTGAAATTTGAAAAATGATATCCATTTTAATGTGGTGCGCAGTTATTGTTTAATTATTTTGAGCTTTGACTCTCTCAAAACACAAAGAAATACACTAGACATACACTGAGAAAAAGGTGCATTTGTAGCTGTACCCTACAATTTTCTCAGTTATGTGGCACATTATTTATAAAATATGTCCTGGAAACAACATCCAACTAAGCATCAGATTTATACCCCCCATTTCTACAACCGTGGCACAGAGGAGGGCCCAGTTTGCTGGTCACTGCTTTCGAGCCAAGTACCAAATCATGTCGGACCTTCTTCTTTGGAGACTGCCGTGTCCAAACAGAGGCTATAGACCATTAACGTACCCTGATGCCGTATGTAGAGATACTGGTTTGAACTTCAATGAGCTTGGAAGTGCAATGTGTGATAAAGATAGTTGGCAAAGATGTGTGTCATGGATCTCGACGGAAGTCTAAGGATGATGATGATTTATAAGAACTAGTTGAGAACACTTCTTATAGAACTTGCAGCTCATTGTAAATTTCCAACTATAAATGCTTCCTGTTTAATAATAATAATAATAATAATAATTAACAACATTTCTAAAGCGCAAAATACAAAGGTTTCATTGCGCAAAATATAGAATACTCTACACAATACTTTACAAATACTCTACAGAAACCAAAAAACAAATTTGCAACAAAGAAGTAGTTAATGGAACAAATGAGTTTTAAGAGTGGCTTTGAATTGAGAAACATATTGTACCTGGCATGCATACATAGCCAACTCATTAAAAAACGTTATTTTTTGTAACCATTATAATTGGTGAACATCACAAATTGGGACATGTTTCATTTGCAGGGTTTGCGGATGAACAGAGTTGTACTGTCATTATCGCTTGCCAGCAACAAGATCTGTGATAAAGGTGCAATCAAGTTTGGCGAGGTGTTTTCACGATTCCCACTCACGCATGCTGAAGTAGTTGAAAGAAGAAAGTTGTTGCGAGATAAAGGCTCACCCGACAGGACATCGGGGAAATCAGTGAGTATGAGTTATAAGAGTGAGATAGACTTCGTCATTTTTACTAATTGTAAAATCTAGACAACTGAATGCATATTGATCTCGAGTTTCCAGACAATATTATCGATCAGAATAATCTGCTAAAACTCCACTAAAAATGATAAAAAATCAAGACAATGGCAAACATTCCTAATGAAAATGTTTCTCATTGGAGAAATATGAAGCAGTGAGCAAATCTTTTCTTCAGTATGAAATCCACAATACCTGTCAAGGACAGATTTCAGATTATATTGAAAAAAAACAACAAATGTAATTATTGTATTGTTTGAAAACAACAATTGCCAAAGAAAGTAATGTGCTATGAATTATCAAAATAGTACAGATGAGTAATCGTTGCAAAATTTGCCGTTATGCGAAAAATATTTCACCATCAAGAACATTTTGGTAAATGGTCAAACATTTTACACCATGGCAAAAGTTTTACACCTTGAGAAAAAATGAAAATGTTTATTCCGAATTAAAATTTAACATAGTGGTGAAATGTAACACCATTAGAAAAATTCTGAATGAAAATGACTACAAAAATGACGAAGTTTATCTAGCTAGGCCTATTATGGAGCACTTTAAAACTCAACTGGCAGTTGACCGCCCGGAACAGCTGGTCCTGGGGTCGATTTCACTAACGTTAAAAGGCATCGTTAACCCATCGTAAGACCAAAACCCATCGTTAGCTACAAACACCTCTTGACCCCACGCAACGTTAACAAAGGTTTTAATTTTTCTAATGCATAATTCATATATCTTACGATGCAGTGAACACTTACAAAGGGTTTTCACGTCTTTGTGAAGACTAGTTTTAGTTACGAGCTGAACCCTTCGTTAGCTACGATGCATCGTAATGTTAGTGAAATCGACCCCTGGTCCTATTCTTAACAATGGCAACAGCCCAGAACCAGCTACCGGACGAGTTTTGAAGCTGCCCCTAGCAGAGATGATGTGTGGATTTGCTCTATTATTAACCCTTTCACTCCTGAAAGCTGCTCACATCGGCTCGCAAAAGCGTGATTGATTGGCCGGAATTAATTTCTGGTGTCACTTTACAAAAAGTAAAGAAAATCGAAACTTTGCCTCTAACTGCCTAATACAAAGGGGTATCTAGCGCCATCATCAATTTTGGCAAAAAGAATAAGGCTGGCGCTGACAGCTACATAAGTGAATACCCCTGTGGCACTCTGAGTGGCTTTCCGTCCAAATAGAGCGTTTTCTGACAATTTTATTCCGGAGCGAGAGAGTTAATAATAAAATTTACTTGAAAGTGCAAATAAAAAAAAAAGGTTTTTAACTTGGATTGGCACAATCTAATGATGTTGGTTTCAGACTGGACATATTCTTTCTGTTTTGTATATTCCATCGAAATTTCTGAAGCTATTGGAGCAGTGCCCAATTGATCCATGCAGAATGATTTTTGACCTTTATTTTTGTAAGGTCAAACAAAGGTACCAGGCCTCGAAGTACCATTATTCTCTCTTATATACTTAATATTGTATGATATTAGTTCTATTATATCGTCGGTCACATCACATTAACATACTGTTCTGTATGACGAAAGATGCATTTCGAGAAAATTCTTACGTAGACTTATTGTCATAAAAAAAACCTTGCTTTTAAGTTTTCTTATGATACTAATTTCTTTTTAAAAGAGAAGACTTCAAACTTCATCAATATATCAATCCAGACAAATTTTCTCAAAAAAGTCAAAAATGTCATATATGTGATGACTCACCCCGAAAAGGGGGACTTTGCGATAGAACACTTCGAGAAACTGATATTAAGAGTTTCCAGCAGATTTTCTGATGTAATATTTGAGAGCCTTGATCAATTTCAACATGTAAGGTGTCATTAAAGCGTAGAAAATGCTGTAACAGATGAAATGATAAAATCAAAATGGATATCATTTGCAAAGTCCCCTCTTTCGGAGTGAGCCATCACATATATAGACCAGTATGTGATGCGACCCACAATATGATCATCAGAAATAGTGGCAGGCAATAAAGAGATTTTAATTTTAGGTGGAATCTCAAGGATTTTTATTGTGTTTTGAGGTGGTAGAGCTTATGGCTGGTGACAAGCCCATCATTTTTGGAACAGTTTTTGTCCTTTAACTCAACTAAAAATTCACATCAAAGTATACTTTTCTAGAAGCCGAATGACACGTGGAACACGATGGTGATGTTGATTTTTGACAAAAGTCTACCATTTTGGCTCTAGGACAAAAATATGTGTTTTTGGTGCCAACAAATTCTGGAAAGCCTAACTAAAACATACTAAAGTAAAATTTGAAACTAAATGGGCAAGAATGGTCACTTTTGACCTATTTTTGGCATAATTTAAAAAAATGAGAAAACTGAACCTGGACATTGATTTTCAGATTCTAAAATGTAATATAGTTCCAATTTTCACAAAAAGCAAATTTTAGTTAGGCATTGCAAAAAATGTTGTTTGGCTCCAGGGCAAAAATTAGCATCACCATTGTGTTCAGCATGCAAAATCGCTTCTAGAAATGTTTCCTTTTATATTGATTTAATTTTTAGTTGGTGAGTTTTGGTTTATTCAGTGTCTGTCGATATGCATCGCATGATGCCCATCGACGTGCAGTCTTTTACATGCGCTTTTCCTTGTGCATAGCGCGTGTAAAGACTGTGTGTTGATGGTCATCGAAATGACTCTGCATAAACCATCATAGAGTAAAATCCTTTCCAAAAATGAAAGTCGACACCAACCTTAAAGGGGCAATTCTTGATCCACTTTTCATCCTCAAGGTCACCTCTATCAAAATTGAGTTTTTCAGATGATAAGAATCCTTGACTGGTATATGTTACAATCCCCAAACCATTCATTCAAATGTGCTTGCATTTTCGAGAAAAGTGAGAAAATTTGTCATTTTCTAATAATTGTCGGGGTCCCGACAGTAATTACAACACAGTAGCCTATAGGAATTTTCAAAATGCTGAAAAGCTTGTAACTTGAAAACAAATGGTCCGAATCAAGTGAAATTTTCAGAGTACAATTTTATGTTGTACTCTTTGTATTTAGCTAGAAAAGAGGTGAGGTTTAAATCATATCATAATCATTAATTGCACCTTTATGTAGGCAAACTGACATTTCCTAAATGTAAATCAACTTTATTGGGCATTTCCAATATTACAGGTGGTTTATAGCAAAATTGGTTTGCTCAAGAAATACTATACTATAATAGCCACTGCATCAAATGCTTTTTCTTTTTTTTTTGTTCATATTTTAGCCTACACCATCAAGAAGAGCTGATTCTAAAGATAGACCAGGTAGTGTTAGAAGCGGTAGTCATCTAGACAAGGGTGATAAGAAGAGAGACAAGTCGTCTAAGAGAAAGGTGAGCGCACTGAGCAGTGTAATAAAAACACTCCAGTATTGATTTTAAGACACACCATGTAGCGTTGGAAGCATTAGTCATTTAGAGAAGGGTTATAAGAAGAGAGACAAATCATCTAAGAGAAAGGTGAGTGGTGTGAAATCAACACTTAGTGTTCATCTTAAAGACAGACTATGTAGTGTTAGAAACGGTAGTCATCTGGGGAAGGGTAGTAAGAAGAAGTCGTCTAAAAGAAAGGTGAGCGGTGTCCAACGCTCTAACCACTCGGCCACACTCCCCTCCCAGTAGTCACCTAGAGAAGGGTGATATGAAGAGAGACAAGCAAGGAAATTGTTTTGGGAATCTGTACTCCCTGCCATGTTATTATTGCTCATGGAGAAGGTTCATGGTTTATCCAGAGTCTGTCGATACACATCGTACTACGCCCATCAATGCGCAGTCTTTTTCACACGCTATTCCTTATGCATAGCGCGTTTAAAGACTGTGCGTCGATGGGCATCAATCAATGCATATCGACAAGACTCTGAATAAACCATTAGTGTAATTCCGGATATGTTTGGACTTTGGCCCAAAATCCAGGCAGATCACGTAAATCTGCACTTGACGCATATACAGCGTGTGCATTTTTGTTTCATGCGCATACCGTGTCTGCGTGTGAAGTACCATCTATTGCGAATTGGCTCTTATCAAAGTACGCCAATTTTCCCACTAATCCGTTTCAAAGACTCAAGAAGTGTGCCATGCAGAGCCGTAAAATGCCAAAGGTACAATAAGGCCAAAAAAAAAAAAATTGTTTGTTTGCCCTCCAGTGGAAAAATTAAAATTTTGGGTCGGTCGGTCGATCTTTTTTTAAATTTTTTTTTTTACTCTTCACATATAGTTTAAAGAATGATGTTATTCCATGGATTTTATCGTGAATACCAAGCAATGCAGGCCTTAATCAAAGATTATTTAGAGGAAATATGCATTTTATACTACTAAATACTATACTGCTAAATTTTACGTTTTACATCAAAAATATTGAGTTTTCATATTTTACACGTTTGAAGAAAAAAAAATAAACTAAAATCGCGACCCAAATTTTTGGCATTTTTAGGGTCGTTCGCAGAGGGCAAACAAACATTTTTTTTGGGCCTAATTCTGCCTCCATGAGCCACAATCCCAGATGGCCGCCATCCCATAGAATTTATACGGCAGTCAAATCAAAATAGCAGCGAGTACAGATTCCAACAATTATAAATAAAATTATTGGTTAAAGTTCTCAAAGAAAATAGTACTTATTTTGTATGCATTATGCTGTATTGGGTGATGTTAGACAATATTTATAATATCCCACATGCTCCACATAATAGTAGGAATTGTTGTTATACTGCTCCATTTTTTATCAATGTCAAATAAACAGATATTAAGGCCAAAAAAAAGAAGGTTTGTCTCAGAAACCCACGCACATTGGTAAGTGAAAATAAATTTAGCGTAGAGCTACGCGCTGGTCTTTCCCTTTTTTTTTAATCAAGAGTAATCCAGCGATCAACCGCTATCCGGGGTGCTGTCGTTTGCTGTTACAATTTTACCTTGAATTTAACATTTTATTTAAACTGTCAAGACTTCGCATAGTTAAAACGGGCAGGATTGTAGTTAGAAACTGGGCACTTCACGCACGTAAGGTGGGCGATCAAAGTTTTAGAGCGTTAAAAAAGAAATATCGCATAGCTTTTATGCAAAAAGTTTCTGAGACAAACCTTTTTTTTTTCTTGGCCTAACCAAAATAAAAATAAATGTTTATTGAACTGTGCATTTGATTCATATAGGATGGTGTTAAGAAGCCGGAGGAACCCGCCCCTAAAAGTGGGAAAGTGCCGCCACTGGTAAAAGCCACCCATCCCCTCCCATTCCTAGATCACCTCCTGCTCTAGTGAAACCTCCTAAAACCCTGAAATTGCATAACAAATAAAACGGTACTAAATAGCCCCTACCTCTTTGTCCTCTCTGTAAATACATCTGCCAAATTCAAAAACCCTTCATAACACCCTGGTCACATAAGCCGCAAGAAGCCATAATGCCGCAACGTCTGTATGACATCGGTATGACACCGGTGAATGATTGTGATGCCCGGTCGGACACCGGTGGTTATGTGACCATAACTGAAGACATCGTATACATAACGCAAGGTTTTAACTCAGAATTAAATTCTTGTGGCATGCTTCCGGCGTCTCTACGGCTCACAGACACTGGTTGGACACCGGCCGGGTGCCGATCGGCGTCTGCTGAATTGACGCCGTAAACACATCGTAACCTCTGCGCAAGGTTATGTGACCAGGGTATCCCCAACCTTAAATGATAACAATAATAATAATCAATGATCTTTCTAACTATTTGATTTCAATGTTTATAGCTGTACAGTATTCAGAATGATATGAATCTAATAATACTAAACCCTATTTTTGCTCGTTCATCTAAAACCAGCCGTAAATGCAGTGAACTTCATTTTGTGCTACAGGTGAAAATACACGCAAAGGTCATAATTTTGCAAAATCAAATTTTCTCACTTTGTTAATGCTTGCTCAAAACACCTGCAAAGTTTCACTTCAATTTGATTGGAAATTTTAAAAATGTCTATTTGGTTTAAGGACCATCAACAAAAACATGGCGTACTGATTTTTGAATGTGCTTATCTCAATTTCATCTTTACTCCATGATAACCTTAGGCGGGTGGCAACTTAAAATCAAGTGAATCTTAATGAGATGTCATTTGAATCTTTATAACATCATCTTCGTAAATGTTTGAAAAGTAGAAACGCCAAGATGCTGCATTTATGGCTGTTTTGAGATAAATGGTCACACTTAAAAAAATAACACTTTACAAACGAAGTCCAGAAAATGTAAAAACACTGGGCATTATAATAGGCAGCCCATTTCTCAAGAAGGTCGTGATGTGAGGCCAATTTCCCCTTTGACAAAGACTTTGTTTGGCGATTGTGACAGCAACTGATCACATCCTATAGTCATCTGAAAAAAACCTTTTCACTCTGGGCAGGACCAAATTGCACCATGCCTGAACATCAAACCAATCGAATCGATCATCAAGTCACACAGCAACAGAACAGACAAATCACGCGAGCTCACGAGTATCACGTGAGTTGCGTTTGAACTTTAACCTGTGCGCACCAGACGCATAAAAAATGAAATGGTTTTCTTCATGCGACTTAAATCTGTGAAATGAGTTGTGATGTGTATACTTGGCTTCCATAAACATAATTATGTTTAAAAATATATTACTCATTTTTTTATTTCAATAATTGATATCCTTATGCTCCAACTTTCTCCTAATGCTTTAACTATCTCATTCAAAACAATGAGTTTTAACCTAATGTATAAATCTGTTAAATCTCTCGGGTTTGTTGGGCTTTATTAATTAGAAAATAAAAGATAAGATTTATTGTTTTGCCTGTCATCTATCGTCATCGTCTCATAATGGATGGACGTACATTATTTTTAGTAATGGGTGCCCCCGCAGGGCC
Organism: Ophiothrix spiculata; assembly: GCA_000969725.1. Taxonomy (NCBI): domain Eukaryota; kingdom Metazoa; phylum Echinodermata; class Ophiuroidea; order Amphilepidida; family Ophiotrichidae; genus Ophiothrix; species Ophiothrix spiculata. Next base: position 128,787 of record JXSR01S038058.1, read on the forward strand.
CCGTGATTTTGAACGCGCGGCTCCACTGTGTTTCACGCTGAACGCAAAACAATAAATCCCCATCTTTTATTCTCATTCTTAGTCACAAATTTGAGTCATTTATAAACCAAACACGATGTAAATTATTGCCAAAAACTATAAACAATTATCATTGGAAAAACGTACACCCCTATTCAAGTTGTTCGCGCCGGATGTGTGCGTATACCTGCATCGCGCCGAGATTTTGAACGCGCGGCTCCACTGCGTTTCACGCTGAACGCACTGTCATCTATCGTCTCATAATGGTTGGCCAAAATTCTTTATTAGGAAGTAAAGTCGCACTCAGTGACTAAGAATCAATTGTAATACATTTGTGATTTCATGCTTGTTACCTTACAGGCATGTATCATGAAATTAAATATTCATCATTATCATGCATTTACAGTTAATACTGAAAGTGAGACTGGTTTCGGGATCTCTGATAATATGTTGTTCTGACATCTATTAAAGTCTTATTTATAAACAAGACTATTCCTTTTCAGTCTTGACCCCTGTTTAAGACAAGAAACTTACTAATATTATCTAAACTCCCCAATTTAATTTGCACCTATAATTCTGTAATATATGTCATAAAGATGCATGAAGTTTAATTCTTTCAATGGTGGAACTAGCATGATTAATAACACTGACATATCTTCTTTGGTGTTAATATACATTATATGACATTGTTTGTGAGATAGTAAATAGTTATTTATGTTTAGTTTAGAACTGTGATATTGTCCCAAACAGGAACGGAGAAGTAGTCGTATGGAGGAACCTGTTATCAAAGAGAAGGTGATATGTCACACACACTGCCTACAGTGATACTCCCTTTACCCTACACTAATTACCTTGTTTAACAGTGATTGATGGTTATGCCAACACTTAACAGATAATTCATGGTAATGGTGAGAAAAAGTATACTTTAGGTCCCATCAAAAATTATACCCTAACTCTAAACCCTAAAACTAACCCTAACCCTAACCCTAAATTAAACATAACACTAACCCTAAACCCTAACCCTCAAATTCTGGATGGGACCAAAAGTACACTTGGTCCATGTTGAGACTTTACTGATTTCGGTCATTTGCTCGGACAGCTTTCGATGCAGAAGTTACGAAGAAAACACATTCAGGCAGTTATAAGATTTGTCGCACCTCTTTATTTCTGTCTCATCATGTTCTTATTATAGAAATAACTGTGTATAACTTGACACAAGTGAAATGTACAACAATAATGCACCGTGTGCTGAAGTTGGAGTTAAATTTGAACCGATGGCTCCATTTCCTTTCCGATACGATAGCCGATGTTTTATATCTGTCACCTTGCCGATACGATATCCGATACCGATGTTTTAGTGCATCATCAGCTGATCAAAAACGTGGCCTAGCCCAGCTAGGCTTAAATCCAAACATCGGTAAAGTTCATCGGCAAAGACAGGTGATTTTACCGATACGGTGTTTTGCCTATAGGGTGTAATATCGGCCCGATACGATGGCCGATACGATGCATCAGTTCAAGCTTAGTTGGAGTTGTCCGCGGTCACGTGGCGCTGCCGAGTGAGTTGGACAACTACGACTTCAGCACAAGGTGCATTATTTTTGTACAATTTCACTTGCGATAAGTAAAACGCAGTTATTAATCTAATTCGTACAGGAATATGATTAGTATATAATTGTGAAAACAAACTAAAATTTAATTAATTATTTCAAAATTTTATGAGTATTACACCCTTGATAATATAATAATTTGGCAAAAGAATGGAACGTACATATTACATAAAATATTGTGTCCAACTTTGAACTGAAACATTGGTACATGTATTGTTTATTTCATCATTGCTCACTTTTCATTCATTGTTTTATCAGTAATTACGTTGGCATTTCTGTCGGTCAAACAGACCCGGTGTAGCACAGGGAACATTTTAATACCACCATCAGTCACACACAATCATGGTTTGATAAAAATAACATTAATTTTCATCATATTCGTCGTAATCGTTGAGTGATGTATTTGCTAACAAATGTGTGCTGTTTTATGTTGTTTGAGGTCACTCAGTGGCGAAGCTGGGTTTTATGTATTCAGAATTGGTCATGTGACTTTGGCTATAATAGGCGTGCTTGCAAGCACTCAAGGCAGTCGCCGCAGACCAGTTCGCTGGCAAGTTCCTCTGGGATCCTGCCCAGTCATTCAGTTACGGCCTGTTTGCTTAGATTAGTACAGGGGCAATCTCTGTAATAAGAGATTTAATTAGGTTAGATTCAGCTCGAGTCTCCTCCAATTAATTGGAGCTCCATCCAGCCAACTCAGCCCTGCTCCATTTCACTTCTGAAACCGGTGCAACAGGATCAACCCGCATAGAGTCATTAAAATATTGGAGAACTGATATTCTGATAAAAAGGACTTGTCTTTTGTGATCATTTGTGTGGACTCTGAGATAGTGTTGAGTGGCTACACGCCCATGCCGCCATCATATATGTTAAAGACCTTGACGCTCGCTACCATCGAACCACGTCAAAGAGATTTCGAAAATCATCGGAGGATTCAATCAATATCTGGGATATATAATATAAAAAAATAAAACGCAACAATATTATTAGATCATCCCTGTGCCAGTGGCAATGTTAAGTCTATATATATATCTCATCTAGCTGTTGTTTTCACTGCATTTAGTAAGGAGTCAGCCTGCTTTGCCACTGGAGGTTGATCACATAAGCACACACATTTGTAGCACTCACCATGCAACACTCAAAGGGTACTCAATTTTAGTTTGGGTAAGGACGTGCCTCTGCAAAATTTTGAAGTCATCCATCCAAATACCAATTTTCAAGAAAAAGGGACCCATCCGTATACCAAATCTACCAAATTTTGAGTTAAATTGTTTCAAAAATTGCATGTTTGTGCCCAAATTTGCTCTATTTTCACACAATTTTTTTTTTTAGTTTGGCGCAATGTTTGGAAAATTTTGAAAAGAAACCCATCAAAATACCACATTTTGCAAAGAAAAAGACCAATTGAAATACCACAGAGCCTGATTTTGCATCCTGAACATGCGACACTTCTCCCATAAGCCCTTTTGTACTAAGTAGGTCCCCCGAGGGGCATGCATTGCCTATTGGTATCGGGCTCTTTATCATAGGGCTTTGAGAGTCATGGGTTCGAATCCGGTAGGCGAAGTGTGTAGTGTCCTTGATCAAGATATCTACCATCATGTGCTTCTCTACCAGGTATTGAATGGGTATGGGCATTCTTCAGAACTAGGAAGCTAACAGACTCAATGGAAGGATGTATACTTTGATCAACACTAAATAGGCGGGAATTATGAGGCTTTTCTTCATCCGCAAGTCACATAATCCCAGTTACATGCGCGCGCTGTAGATACTGATGGCGCGAGTCACACGTGCAACGTGCGTTGCCTCTCCTGCAGTTATGCTTGTCTAGCTACACACGCTCTTATCTGTATTAATTCACGATGTGAAGAGGCCCGTCTATTTGGTGTTGATCAAAGTATAGCAATTCTCTCACCGCAAATATAACATATATGGATCATGGAGTCTGACCAAATTGTTTCAAAAGTGAGAGATAGGCACTCAAACCCATGGAAATAAAGGCTTCTTCCCTTTATCTTTTGTTTTCTTGTGCATTGATATCCATTCACTAGTTATAGACACAAAAAGGAAATCAGGAGTGCTTAGACTCATGTGCATTTAAAAGTTCTTTGTCATCTGATATTGTATGCATTTAAGTTTGGTTTTCATTATGCCAATGACTTTTCATATTGAAAAAACAGTGTCATGTCTAAATAACTGGTTATACATTTTCAAAATATTTCTTATTTGCATAGAAGACATACTATATTTGCATCATGCATCAAACGTTTGATTGGGATTTTGAAATTGTATTACTTTGGCATCAGGATTTTCAGGATGTTTTGTCAGTAATTGTTCTCATGGTTATATATGTTCGTTTCTCTTTGTTTTTGTTTTGAATTTTTAGGAAGGTAAAAGAGACAAAGAGGAGACGGTAAAAGGAGGCACTAAGAAGGATGACAAGTGGAAGAAAGGTAACTTGAATAGTTTGAGTAATATAAATGTTTGACAGATGCCACAGACTTTTTTCTAATTATTAAGTTATAATTCCAATTATGACATCATGCGAAGGCAAATTCTTGACTAGACTTTGATCATCACTAAATAGGCAGGAATCATGGGGCTTTACTTCATCCACAAGAAAACATAATCCCACTTACACGACCGCCGTAGACACAGATGCGAGAGTCACACGTGCGAGGCGCGATGAGTCTCCCGCAGTTATGCTGTGTTTAGTTACGCTCAAGCCTATCTGTATCAATTCACAATGTGAAAAGGCCTGCCTATTTGGTGTTGATCAAAGTATATAATAGGGATGTCAGCTGAAATAAATTTTTTAACTTGAGTGATACAGCAACATTTATTACAGATATGTTTTGTGGTACAGGACCTCTCTTCAGAAAAATAAAGAATCTGAAGCACATATCATATTATTGTGGTGGCTTTATCACTGAATTTAAATATTTCGGTGATCAATATATTGCAATACCCAGTGTTAAGACCTTGTCCAATTTAACTTAAGTGTACACTAGTTGACCCATGATGTCAATTGTTACTGTTTTGCTCGGCACATCATTCGGGAACTAAATTGTATGTTGTGAAAATTCTTATTGAATGATTGCATAGATAGACATGGTAAAGCGGGAGTTTTACAAGCAGGCCTGGAAAAAATATAAATTTCCTGGTAACCAATAACTAAGATTTCCACATTTCCCGCATTGAATGGCTGCAAAGCTTACAAATTTCCTGCGAGCTTCCTGAATTTCCCGGCCGCCAGGTGGCATAGTTACCCAGTTTTTCCAGGCCTGTTTACATTATACAAGCACGGTTCCCGAATTATAAAGCAAGTTGTGTACGCATACTGCCGGGCGAAACAATAACAAAAGTCAACTGGTCTATAAGAAAACCCAAGTGTAGCTAGAAAACCTCCCATGCACCTACATGTATGTACCACACGCTGCTAAATCCTTCCAGTTTTAGGTGAAAACAGGCAATATTTGTTGCTTTTAAGTAGGAATTCGTGTATTCAAAGCACCCTGGAACAAAACAGCACACTGCATTTGGCTAAGTGTCTGTTGCTGTGTCCTCTGCAGCTGAAGTAAAAGACAACATGTCATGATTGCTGAAAACTGCAGCATGTCTTGCTACAAGCCGGAGGTCACTTACGTAAATTGTGGTGTCCATCATACTACTTAACTTAACTTTCTTGCAAATACACAAAGACATATGATACAGTAAGGCAAATGTCTTTGATTAAGCTTATATATTGAAGTAAGCCATTTGTTGTAAATTAAGTTTATTTTCAAGTGACATAACATTGTTATAGATTTTTGGAAGGTTTAACTTTGAAATATGATTCTTGCAGAATGTACTGTACGTTACCCAGTATTACTTAGTTGGCAAATTAAACTCAAAAAGTTTGTTGTTTATTCCTCAATTGTCGGCAATAAATAGAAGCTGAAAAATAGCACCTTTGGGGGCATTTAGTATAACTCAAACTGCTGTGGGCACTTGACTTATATTTTTTAAGAGTGCTTTTAAAAGAGATTTGACTTGTTCCACTCTAAAAATGTATTACAATTAGAATACTTTTACAAACTGCTTTTGTTCCCTAATATATGGCCTGTTATACATTATGTGCACGGACCGTCAGTTGCCTACTAATATAAGGCATTATTACATGATTTCTATAGAAAATGAAAAAAAAATGTGGTGTTTGATAAGCCCAAAGAACATTTTACTTCAAAGTGAAAGATATATAATCTAGAATTTACTGAAGTAACTCTTTGTAACTTATGACTGCTTCTTGATCCTTTGTAATGTTGCGAGGGTTTTGATCCAAATTTTGCCAATGTTCTGTAATATTCTTACCAAAAGTTTTAGTCAAATTGCGACTTATCTTCAACATATTCCATCAAAATTTTTGATGAACTACTGATGAAATATGAGTTGTGATTGGACTGTACAACGTGCTGTAAATACAATGAAACGGGAATATATAGTTTTCTTACTTTAATGCATTGTTGCTTCACTGTATAGGGCTGACCAAAACTTCGTTGATAGGTAAAAATGATTAATAAGCTTTGCTGAAATTGCACCATGTCGTGTATGGAGAAAATTGAAGATTTATTATCCACAGACAAATATTGAATCCACTAACATAGTTATCAGCTAGATAGACTAAAGTAGTATTAGTAATAACGTGTATATGTGCAAAAACTTAATGCTTTGTAGAGCAGGGGTTCTCAACTAGTCCTTACAATGCGCCACATGAATGAAAAAATTGTAGGGAAAACGGCAAATTTGCCTATTTCTCAGCGCATTTCTAATGTATTTCTTTGTTTTATGTAGAGCGCAAATACTTGTCAAAGCACCAATTTGGCGCGCGCGCCGCTAGTTGAGAATCCCTGCTGTAGAGCTAACCAAAGCTTTTTTTATAAAATTGTTTAATGTGGTTGCACATGTTGTGTGTAAAAAAGTTTCGAATGTGATTGATAATATAAATACCAATGTGCAATAACTACTAATGCTTTATTGCTTCTGTCTAGGAATGAGCAAAACTTCTCTGCTAGGTAAAAATGCTTAACAAGCTTTAATGTCGCACTGTGTTGGTGAATGGAAAGTTTACTAACTCAACATGCTCAATGGTGCAATTTGTCATACTAACTTCATGTATTTGGTGTATTAAGTTGCTGTCGCACAGATTTGATGTTTGTCCGAATGTTTTAATTTGGTATCACAGGTTTTGTTGTGTTTGGTACATGTCTTGTCCATCAAGGTATGGAAATAGTGCAATACCCCACCTTACCAAATTTCTGAATTAATTTTATTTATTGCTTGCACGTTCTATAGCAGTGGGATAGGGAGGGAGGCTGTTGCTGTTTTTACTTAGTCCACATGATTTTATATGTTTATATTTTCTTTAGATTGGATGCTGGTTCATTCAATCATCTAGTGCAATATTTCCATTTGATGTTCTAATTTATTTTTTAATCATATTGTAATTTGTATTTTCCATGAATGTTTAAAAGTTTTATGTGTATTTTGGTGTAATACCCTATGTGCAATTTTACATGTTTTTAATATGTTAATATAATATTTGTGTCAAAATACCACGTAATTCAGCAATTTTGCTGCAAATTGGTTTTAATAAAATTGAATCTTGAATCTTTTGGGTAAACATTCAAAAATGCATATTGCTACATACTACATAGCACAGCACTATCACTTTTTAAAGGGGCATTGGACAAAATTTCAGAATTTTATCTGCACTTGATTTATACTTTCTATGTAATAGCTTTCAAGTATCAAACGGACCCTAATCACTGGCATTTTGGGCTAAAGGGGATTTGCCGATTATAAGAGAGGGCCGAGTGGTAAATCATTAAAAAGAGGCTGATTTTACATGATTTTTACAATCTTGCAGGGGGCTTCAGCCCCAAAAGTCACCCCCTGTGGTATGTGGTATATGCAAACTTGGATTAAAATAAAATACATTATAATGATAATTATTTTTGCAGTATGATCATTTACACTGATAGAATATAACAATCATCTTTAGGTGGATAGACTCAAGAGTCAGGTGGCTGTTTGTCAACAAATTTATCTGTGTTTGAGTTGAATGGTTAGTTTCGCGTTGACATCACTAACTTTATATTTCCTTCGCCATTTTGTTACATGGTACAGAGTCTGACAGCAGCATAACCTGAGAGCAGAAAGTCAAATCATGGGTCAATAGATTGGTTAAAATGAGTACTTCTCTACAGGCCTATAGCCAGGATTTTTTCGAGGGGGGTGCGGTTTTTCAAAAAGTGGACCTTTTTGAGGAAAAATTTTCGTTTTGGTCGACCCGAAACTAATTTTAGTGGTTTTGACAAAGTGACAAGCAAAAAATAAAAAAAAAGCATTTTGTGCAGTATTTTATTTAAAAAATGACCTACATTTACGTTTTTTGTTGCTTTGGGTGTTTTTTTTGGTGGACATTTAGGGACTTTTGTTGGCCTTTTTTGTACATTGTGAAATTTGGGGGTACGATGCCCCCACCGCACCCCCCTGGCTACGGGCTTGCTTCTCTAGATCTCTTATAAGGTACCAAAAACCGGGGTGACTTTGAACAAAATTTCGGTAAGGTGGTTCATGAATGACTCACCTCGCCTGATAGTGGTTTGTCAAGGATTTCAACTATTAACCAGAGATGGTTGAAATTTGAAATGCTGTAGAAACTACTATCAGGCGAGATGTATTTTTTGCGAACAACCTTGTTAAAGTTTTGTTCAAAGTCACCCTGGCTTTCAAAGTCACCTCAGTTTACGGTATTGCAAGAAGTTTAATATATATGGTTAAACCATGTCAATTTTGATCTATATTGCATGTCTAGTTGTCTTTTTTCTGAAATTGGAACCATTACTGCCCCAATTTTGATTGCAAATATGTAATTGTGAACAATCAAGGTGTACAGTGTATGAATGTTTGATTGAATATGTTTGACTGTACTAAATCTTGTTACAGTAAAGCACAAGAATTTTGTTTCTCAAACAACATTATTTGTAGAGTAAATGTGAAAATATATGCTTGTTTTAGGTTGTGTTTGAGACTTTGTGGATTGCTCAAAGTTATATGCAACCAGATTTTTCTACTAGTTTTAAATGACAATCTTTTTGTGAACAATAATTCTATAATACTTTAATGAGTCATAAATGATTTTTGTAGTGTAAGATATCAAGCATTCAAGTCCTGATTTCATGAGGACAAAAGTATGTAGGTTTTATACTGTATTACACATTTATACAAGATAACCTCACATTCATAGTATTCCATGGTGACAAGGAGCCAAGGCAGTCATAGGGCAGACTACACAATAGCTTGAAATGTACATCCATGTAGATTCCTGGGATGTACATCCATATGTATTCAACTCGATACGTTTTCGCGCCTCACACAGCACACTGCGAATGCATGTGCGTTGACAAGTGACTTGGTAGGACGCGTAGGTACAATCAGGGATGCAAGTTTTCTGCATTTTTGCAGAATTCTTCAATTTTCTTTCACTTTCTTTCATTTTCATGTAGACAAAATCTCTACACCTTGAATGTACAGTATTTTTATTTATTAAGTTTCCCTGGGTACTGCATCGTGTAACTCAAGCGTAACACGCGCGATCGTTGGCGCTTCACAAGCACTGGAATTGGAGCAATCACACGCTGTAATATGTGCGTTAACTAGTTGACTTTCACGCAAACCATGGAGCAACAAGTGTCGTTCTCCAAAAACCCTGCAAATTGAGAAACATAATTCTTAAAAATACTGTTCATCGACGTACATGGATGTACGTTTCAAGCTCTTGTGTAGTGTGCCCCAATATTCCATGGTGACAGGGAGACAAGGCAGCCATAGTTGGTGCCATCCATGAACACTAGATTCATTATTCAAATATTGACTGCTTTGAGGGGCATGGTTTAAATTATTTTCCCGAGGTGATCTCAAAAACATGAATATACCCGAAGCGAAACCATACCCGAACTAAAAGCAGTCAATATTCATTTTATATACAGAATATATAGATTTTTGTCCTGTGGTTGGTTAAAAGAACCATTTTAGCACTATAAACGCTTGATGATAATTTACGATATTTGTTTCTCCGTTAAGTGCTGACCGCGTCGTATTGTGTGCACAAGATAACTAGCTTACACACTACAGCGCGTGTTTGACCATGAATGCTTATAATCGCGGGCATGAAGCTTGAGTTACACAACGTAAAATGCATTGAGCGGGCCTAGTGAAAAATATGACCGTGCATAGTAAATTTATAAGGCCTAGTTAAATCCAGGCCCTCACTCTTAACCAATCAGAGGACAGGAATCTTTAAATGAGGTATATAAAGAAGGAATAGTTTTTATATTTATAGTGTGAGAGGTACATGTTATAGTGATAACATCAACAATTAGTCCATAGGAACAATATTTATGAGACATCTAATCTCTACTCTACATTCCATGTCATTCTGCTCACAGGTGGTAGTCGTCCATCAGTTACAGCCATTGGTAGGCATTACTTCATCATTAGGCCATCAAAAATATTGTTTGGTTGTACTCCACTGACCAACCCGAAATTTGAAAATCCCCCAAAATGTTTTCAATATTTGCTCTACAAAACATTTTTTGACCCAAATTCCTATCTCGTAATTTACTCTACCTTTCCATATGTCGGGTCACACAAAAAATATTGACCAAATTTTTTTTGAAAATTCCCAATTTTTTCCTTCTCCAATTATCCTATCATTTTGAACGTATTGTAGTACAACCAAACATTTTATTTTTTTTGTTTTAGCATGTTAGTAGACTACATCGTAGAATCCATACCTTCCACTTTTTCTACAGGATGATGCAATAAACTTCAAATCCAAGTTCAAAGTCATTTTTCAGATCATAATGACAATAGTGTAACTCAATGAACTTCAGTTTGCAAATGAAGGCATTTTCAATGCTCTTTCCTAATTGGATCCTCAGTGATACCTTTGCAACACAGTGGAAAGCCATCACTAAAGACCGTCTGCAGACGAAGGAGTAAGAATAAGAGTACCTTTGCAAACTGAAGTTGATAAAAGGATAATAAATCCATCTGAAAAGTGACCTTGGAGTTTAGTTTGATGTTTTTTTTAATCTACCCTGTGCAACATATCCAGGACTTTTTCAAATCTTGTTTTCATAAAATCTGTGCAATCTTTCCAAAAATTAGAACAAATCTTATCAGAATACGACCTAAGAAACGGTCTACAGATTTCAAAAGAGGATTAAGTGGAGCATTTAGTGGGCGGTGCTTATTTTTGTGCAGATGAAACTCGGATGAGACTGATGTTAATTGTACTAAACAAATAGGTATTACGTAACAGTGCTACCCATTCATTCTTGCCCCCTATGCAAAATAGACATCTTTGTGCACCTAAATGACAGGCTTAGCCACAGCGGCGGTACCAGCATCTCA
>JXSR01S038058.1:144719-159435 GCA_000969725.1 Ophiothrix spiculata
CCTTGGTATATTCAAAGTCTATTGATTTCCAATGATTGGCATCTAATGATTGGCATCACTCGATGATCACCGGTAGTCTTTTACAATATCCCAGTCAGTTTCATAGCTTCTGGGAACCAAACCATGGTCAATTAGGCAGACCCACAGAACCAACTCTAAAAAGATTTTAAATTGGTTAATATTTTCTATTGCTCCTGCACGTGCCTAGACTAAGCCTGATCCAATGTCCAGCGATGGATATCAACAGATTCTGAATAAAGCCTGAAAAAATTATTTTCTACTTATTAAACTGAATCCTTCTGTTAATGTTTTAAGTTTTTTTTCAATTTTTACTGAATTTTGCTGTAAATATTTCAATACATTTTGGTGTAATGTTGATTAACATGTTGTCCTTTTTTATTACTCCCTGCACATATGTTGCTGCACGCACATACTTTACACATACATGCACCAATCAATTAACAGCTGATAAGCCTGGACACACAGTGAAAGGTTAACAAGTTGATTCATTTGAATTAATGATAATCCTAGATCTGAGGAAGCTTTGTGTCTAAGCAGGGATATAGTTATCCTTTTGCACTTTCATTGTTTTCAGATTCAAAGTAGTAGATACAGTAAAGGCCATTTGCTGTGGAAAATAGTGTGGCTTAATTATACCTATGTCAATATCCTCATTGTTGCAAACATCCATTTGTAAAATGCACATATTAAAATTAGCCTCCATTGAAAGTTGCAGTTGAACACAGCATGTCGACCCGACAAAGTAAAAATGCAGTATGTGTATTGCAGATATATTGCAAGTTACTTTGTTTTCCCTTGGAGAAAGCTTGCACAAATTCAATTCTCTTCCATAACTTAAGGCAGTATCTACTATATCAAATATATGTACATACAACCTTCTAGCATTGGAGTGGAGCGATTCAAAAATTATGCGCTGATATGAAGTATCTGCTTTGCTTTATAAATGTACATACTGTGGTTTTACTTTGTAGGGTAGAATTGTTCTTAATCATGATTGTCACACAGTGCATTTTCCAAAAGCCGTGCAGGTGTTCTTGTCAAGGATAAATTTTCCTCATAACTGCAAAATTTGTATGGATATTCAACAACTGGCCAATGAACTCGTCCATACCTAAGTTTCATGACATCTTAGAACCAAAAGAAGACATCAGGACCTTCCCATCATGCCTCGCTTCCAATGCGATTTTTTGTATGGGTTGGGATGGGAGGGTTTAGGGATTAAACATATCTAAAATCAAAAATTGGGATGAGGTCTGATGATTATGCTATGTTTCATCCCTAAACCCTCATTAAAATCTGTACAAAAAATCCCACTGAAAGCAGGGCATGATGAGAAGGTCCTGATATCTTTTTTACTTAGAACCCATCCATTGAAGTATGTCATGACGGAACCATATGTCATAAAAGAATGGACAAAAGTCCTGCGAGAAATGGGCACAAAGCTGACCTCAGATTGTGGATGCCAGTAGCAGCATAGATTTGAAGTGTTTAGTATATATAGCAAACATGCTGCTACAGACATGGGACCCATATTATATTCCAGGTGATGGATTTGATGTGAAGTTTGATTAAGTAGAAGTAGCTTGCAAAAGTTCAAAGGTTGACAATGGGGCAATCTGCACGGTGCAGATCCAGATGCATGTGCATCTCCAAGATCCAGATCTGAGATCCGCATCTCCATAGACCACTTTCATGTACCGGTACGCAGAGTGCTGTACTGCAGCAGATCCGGATCTGACGCCAGTGTAGCGACCGTCTACTGCAAAGCGGCTTACGGAGATGCGCATTCATCCGAATTTACACTCTTGTGTAGATTGCCCCATTATTTCTCGCTGCTGACATTTTCAAATTCTCCGTTATATTTTTGAATATCTGATATGTAGAGCCTGTCCAGTCAGTGCAAAGTTTACAAAATAGTTTAAAATCAGACTACATTTATTTTCTGTCATTATTTCAATAATAAGTTTTGAGAGATGCCCAACTCCAAGTATCTTAAACTTATAGGCTGACATGCACCTGTAGGGGTAGAGTGTGAGATGTAAAAATGAATTCTAAATGTATTGCTTTCTTAAAATATCTTTCTGATATTTTCTTACTGCAACAGCCATCTAATTTGTAAAGGCTCAAAAAAAAATACTCGTTGTATGCTTTAATACAAATTTGAAAATACACAAATTATTGTTCAAAAATATTTTTGATGTTATACAAACTTTCACCAACCAGGTGCAACCATGATCTTTTATGCCTATGGGCCAAAGAATGAGGATTCAATTCTTACTGCTTGTAAATTACTTAAATCAATATGAAAAAAACTGTAATTAAACTAATTTGACTTTTAAGCAGATAAATAAGGATTGAATTGATGAAGGTTTGTTATAAAATGTCAGTCCAATGATCTTTTACAGCTTTGAACTTTTTGACTCGCTACAGTTTTCAACCATTCATCAAGTGTACGGTAAGATATAGCATCACCATTCTAACATGTATGGGTTGTTAAATTTGATCAGACTCTTGATGAAAGGGGTTGAAAATCATTCCTGGCATTGTAGATTCTACCATAAACCTGTATTGATATACTTATCTACTACATATTGTTAGTATTATTGGTTTCCACTCTGTTATTTGTTTTATTTCTTTTTTATTCTAACTTTCATGCTTTATAGGAACTTTCGCTTTATATTCTATCCCAAATTTGGGTAGACTATTATAGCATGCAATCCTAATTTTCAGTATGTGAATGTTGCTTAACAGACCTTTTCAAAACATGACTTTCCGAGAATTCTACACTTTCCGTCAAGTGCTGATTGACAGAAAAAGTGACTCTTCAACACAATAACCAGAATGTGAATTTCACGTTCTCGTTAACTGGTTGCGTACGAATTCAAACTTGTAATTAGCGTTAGCACTACAGAGTCACTTTTAGTGTGTTCGCCCTGAAGTGGCTTGAAATCTTAAGCTTAATCAGTCGATTTCAAATGGAAATTCACTCTTTGTGTTGATGAGCTTATATGGTAATATCAGCCAAAAGTTGTTTAGAATTAGTGTATCTAATTATGTATGTTCTGGTTCTATTTATTTTTCCGAAAATTTTGTTTACAAAATTGTGCATACTAATGAGCTTGTATGTGATTGGTTGAAAAAATGGCCATGTGATCAATGGATTTTGAAAAGGTCTATTGTAGATGTTTTAGTGCATTTAGAATGGTGATTTCCACTGTTTCCCTTATGGTGTGTTCAGAGTTTCTTGAGTCACCTGGATTTGCTCAGCAGTGACTAAAGGTTTCATATCACCAATTGTATCTCCTATGTTTCTTCATGTAAATGCCTTGGATTTAACTTAATCATGATTTTTACAGATTTCTTTGCAATGTATTTTCTCTCAAAATTCATGTCCAAATCAACTAAAAATGGTCAAATTTACCTAAGTTGACTGGCTTGTTTTCCTGGTCTAACCCCATCCTCCACTGAATCCCATGGTGTTGCTAGTTTGCCCGTTGTGTACCATGTGTCAAAATAAAGACACATTGATCTTCAAAATTATTGTGATTTTTAATTCTTTTTTATCAAGATGTTAACAGAGATATCTGAACAATATTCAAAACAAAAAATGAGTAAGTAAATCAAAATTTCTGATATTTGAAATTTTATTTTCAGAATCGTTGAGTATAACAGCCTCGATTTTAAAATAAACATTGCATCTAGTCATGAGCGATATACAATTGGTAATATAAAACTAGAAAGGGCTAGAGGGCATGAGGGTGGGGTAGAATTTGCATACTGGCTTTTCTGTGCTACTTGTTCCCAGGTAGACCAAAAAAGGCAAGAAACTATATAGTTTGAACTCACATTTCTGGAGACATTTTTTGCCTCCTCAAAACAACAACGTTACTGGTGCTACTACTCTGCTCAATGCCAACACAAGATTAGGAACGCATGCCACTAGAAGTAACTTCTGTCACATGTAGTTCAAAATAAAAACTCTCAATGTTGAGCAATGTCATAATCCAATTTGCTAGAACTCTGAATTTACCATTTGTGATATTGACAAATCTGCATGGCTTACAACAGTCCTGTTCATCTTACACAGGCAGCAGCACACAGCTTTTGATTTATTTGGTGTGGGGAGTCAGCAGTCTGTTTAACTTCAGAATGTTGTTAGTTTTGGATTTGTTAATTTCAGTCAAGTAGACATACTGTTATTAGCAGTCATTGCAGATCTGGATATCAGAGCCCAGGATCTGTGTTATGTTAGAAAATTTAAGGCACTATTTCGATTATTTCAGGGTAACTTTTGGAAATCTAATGGTGGGCTCCTATATACCCCTTGGGTTTGACATGTTGAATCTGAAACACAAGTGCCGCTGCAAAGATGAACAAGACTAGAGGTGGTAGAGGCTTCTTTCTTATCCTTGCTCTTTAATTGTGTTTGCTAGTTTATCTGTGCAATCTTCTACTATCATGATTTGTTGTGTTTGTCTTTTCTATCCTTGTGTTTCTCTTCCTTGGGGTGGTGGGCATGTCGTGTTGAATACCTGGATACTTATGATAGCTTTCATTGCAGCAGAGACTGTGTCCAAAGTGACAAAGGGCAAGAAGACAGCATCATCCAAGGACAAGAAAGGGGCTGTTGCAGAGTCTGATGTAAGTTATTATTGTGTGTCAGAGGAGGTTGGTCGTGGCAACTGTTACTGGTTGCTGGACGGTATACGGTATCGTATCGAACCCTGGTGACATCATGTCCTATACCGCCTCTGGCGTGAAGCCGTTGGGATTCGTGGAAAAATACTACTTCCGGGATGATCACTAAAATTATTTTCGTAATCAGTAAAAAAATATGATAACATATATAAAAAGTGGGGTTCACGCGTGATTTGGAATGACATAATTATGTTGATTACTATAAGAACACTTTTGTATTTTTTTGAGGAAAGGTAAAAATATGATCTTTGGAATTTTTTTCTTCAATACGTGAGTCACGTGACCCAATAGAAATACACGTAAATCGTACCCTAAATTTGCGTTTTAGAAATTCCTCGTCCCTAAATCTAGTGGATGCTATTTATCGTGTCCGCCACCGCTTGTTGTGTGTGATGCATTAATGTTTTCAAGGTTTTAACCGATTTTGTGAGACAATGAGAGAGATCCTACCTGAGAATCAAACTCAAGACAACTAAATGTGAGCAAATTATTAGTAGTGGCGGACCTGTTAAAATCTTCAAATGTATATGATGCATCCTTTGGGAAGCTGGCATTTGATAACAAAGTGTACCAGTAATGCATTAAAATTAATTAACAATATCAACATTCACAACTTTGAAATTCAAATGTGATCAAGAAATACCATGGAACTGATGAAGTTAAAATTTTGGTGTGTTGAAAGTGCCATTCTGGGGAATAAGTAAGAGCACCAACCCAAGCAAAGTAACTTTTCCGGGAGCTATGATTGAATATAGTACATATTTTGTTATTCTGTTTTTTTCCTGTTTAGTTACTAATACTAGGTTTACAGATTTCAGTTTAGTAACGTAACCTTTATTGGCATATGTGGCTGTCCAGCCTGTAAATGGTAGGAACTTCATTTTGCGCTACTGGTGAAAATACATGTCCAGGGCCCTATATGTCCAGGGCCCTATATGTCCAGGGCCCTATTTCATAAAAGTTAAAATCAACCTAAGTCTAAAATTTAGGATTCATCCTATCTCTTTTTATATGAAAAAATTCAGAAAAAGTCTTTATTTCAAATTCCTTTATGAAGTGAAGGATAATTGTGACAATAACATTAAGATAAACTCAAAATCTGAATTTCTATCCGGAGTTCAGATGAGTAATTCATCCTAAGTTCCATGACTTGGGTTGATTTTAATTTTTATGAAATAGGGCCCAGGTCGTAATTTGCTGAAATTGATTTTTTGACGGATTCGGAATCTTTGTGCTCACTGCAAAATACCAGCAAAGTTTCATTTCAAGAAAATGACAGGAAATATGAAACAAATCTGCATATTTTAAGACAATCAACAGATATAGCTAGGGCTTACTGATCTTTAAACATCTTTATCTTAGGCCAAACTAATTTAATTGTTTGTCTCAAAGTTGCTGCGCGCATAAGTTTAAACATGTGCATTAACATCGCCAAATTGTAGAAATTTGAATTTTTCTTCTAACTATTTTTTTTATTTTTCAATTTCGTCAAATAAAACCCCATCAAAGATCACAAATCGTGTCCTGTGGATCGCAAAATAACAGTAAAACAAACATACTGTTTTATATATACAAGTAAATATCAATGGACAATGATGGAAGGAAATTGAATGGCGAAAATGGCAAGTGTAACGCTTGGTATAGTTTGAAAAATTTTTACTTAAAAAAAAAATGATGAAAAAACCCGCATTCCGCTTTAGGTTTTCAAATTTAGGTGAGCTTTGAGACAAACAATTAAATTATTGTGGCCTTAGTTAAACTTTTTACTCCCTCCCTGACAAACTTTCACGGATCATAACTTATGGCTATCGAGTTAAATTCATTGAGGTGTCATTTATCCTTATAACATGGATATAACATGTTATATATTTATCCTTATAACATGGTCTTTGCAAATATTTAAGAAAGTGAAAATTACAAGAGGCTGCATTTACGGCTTGTTTGGGATGGACAGTCACATATAGTATGCCAAGTCATTTTCAAATTCTGATGTATATGTAATACATGTTGTTTCACTTACTCGAGCTTTCACAAGAATTTGTACTTTGATATTTTTCACAGTCGTCTGATATGATAGAAGCCATCAATCCATTACTTGAGAGTGTAGAACCAATGGAAGGCCAGCTGTGGATCCCAGGGAATAGGTCTATTATTAATCTCAACTTATCAAGTAAGTGGCGTAGGAATAGATTGAAATTGCAAATGGTTTGCAGCATGAAATGATGGCCAAGATTGAGTGAATGTGTGAATGGAATTTATCTTGTGAACATGTTCGGGTCGTATTAAGTCGCTTGCAAAAAGTCTATTTCAAAAGATGACTTTTATCAACTTATTTTCAAACTAAATCGCTTTTGTCGTAATCGATTTGCTATTTTCACTATTGTGAACAGATATCGTCATCGATTTCGGTTTTAAGATTTGACATCTGGTAGCTACTTCCTTTGTCGCCAAGATTTAGTTGAAAGCGATCAAATTGCTATGTGTGTGAACGCTCCAGTTTTATGCTAATCCACAAAATCGATGACGACCTGTAAGTTAAATCGATGACGAGTTTTCACATGGTGTGAACGGGGTATTAGATTCAAATAAACATATAATTTTCTAGAAGCGGATTTGCATACTGAACATAATGGTGAGGTCATTTTTGGACCAAAATGTGTAATTATGGACCTAGGGTCCAAAAATCATGTTTTGGGACCCAAAAAATTACGAAAAAGCTAACTAAATTTTGCTTTGGTAAAATTTCGAACCATTTTACTTTTTAGAATCTAGAAAGCAATATATAACTTGGAATGCATTTCTCAAATTTTTGAATAGGACAAAAAGTGTCATATTTTGCCAAAAATGGTGGCAGGAGTGGTATTTTTGGACATTTGTGGACCATTTTTTGACAATATCTCAACAACTAAGAAAAAAATCAAAAAATTCAGAAATGCATTCCTAGATATTGCTTTCTAGGTTCTAAAAATAAAAACAGTTCAAAATTTTACCAAAGCAAAGTTTAGTTAGGTTTCCCGTAAAATTTGGGGCCAAAAACATGATTTTTGGACCTTTTTGGGTCTTAGGGCTAAATTTCCCATTTTGGTCCAAAAATGACCTGACCATCATGTTCAGTATACAAATTCACTTCTAGATATGTATACTTTTATTCGGATTTAATTATCCGTTGCTGAGTTACAGAGCAAAAACCATTTGTGAAAACGGAGTGTTGACAGGGCCCTTAACAGTTCTGTGAGAAAAGTGTGAAACAAACAATAATTGTAAAGGTTAGGTTTTCTTTTATTTCATTGATATTGTGAGATTGAGGTCCTTCCAGTGAGTGACTGACCAGCAATAGATAAGACAAATAACAATTTGTGCACAATCCATATTTGCTCTTGCTGATTTCTTGGAGTACTTCAGTTTCCTCCTGCAGATTGAATCCAACTGTCCTCAGTCTTTCCCGGTACACACAGCCGTAGTATTTGTTTCTTACGGTTCACCGTAACACTTTCATACCCTGTCGCTGGCGACGTCCCATGTTTAAGGTCAAGTAAGGTCAGGTAATGCGTATCAAACACTAAATGTTACATTGATATGTTGGTCAATGTTACGGCATACCGTAACAATCCAATCGCCATTTTCTCTCATCTTGGGGAACTTCCAATTTTCAAAAAACAGACCGACCCTGAAAAAAACCCAGACCCGGTTATTAACTTCGTATATATATGCAAATCACATTATTATGAAGCATCTATGTACAATGAAAAACTTACCTAAAAATGATTTTTTCCATGGTAAATCCACTCTAAAAGTGGTCTAATTTTATGTGGAATTCCGACCACTTCGACCACTGTTTTGATGAGCACAACCTTCGAAGCCAGCCATTGATTTTGGTTTGCGATGCTCAAGTGCTTGATTAGAAGGCACTATAACAATCTCTAACAAATCATGCGTCTAAACATTGCATTTCGCGTCAATATGGTACTAAAAAGTGTTAACATATTAATTCGTAAAAGAGTGTGTTATGTTACAATGAACCGTAACAAACAAATGTTACGGCTGTGTGTACCAGGAAAGACTAGTCCTAGCATTAGCATGATTGCATTGAGATTGAAATGTTGTACAAATATTGGATATGCAGTTTCCCCAGGAATATTGAATATTAAATATTGAATATGCAATTTTTCCTAGTCAAGTATAATGTTGTTGGCAGGGTGTGACTGAGAAAAAAGTGAAATAGGGTTGTTTTTGAGGATTGAAGGGTGCCATGAAGTGACACTGTTTAATATATCAAAAACAGTCATTTTCAAGATATAAGGTACTTTCTCAAACCCTAGTGTTAAAATGCTATTGGTAAGGTGAGGCGTCACTAGGCTTCCTCACCTGAGTGAGAACTTCTCACCAACTGAGTTTTGTGATATATTGATTATTAGACCATCTAGGTCAAATATTTATATATGTTTATATTCAATTATTATTCAAGTCCAAATACAAGCATAGATAGTGTCAAGAATCTATGATACAAGTATATAAATCTTACAATTCAGGTACAAGGATCAAATTATACCACATTTCTAGGTGGGTATTTCTGAACAGAACTTCTCATTGAGAACAGGAAGTCTAGTGATGTCAGGCCTAAAATCCCCATTTATGATGTAAATGGGTGGAAAAAGGGTATATTTTGGCTTCAGAAAAAACACCCTTCAGTGACTGATAGCAATGCTTTTTGATCACCAGCTAGAATTGATTTGCAATTCAATGGAGAACGTGTTTGGCAATATAATAAGCGAGTCTTATTTTTCTTTTGTATATTCAGTCTCCAATTCGAGTCAAGTAGTTGCTATAGTCTCGATATTGTTAAAGAAATAGAGTCAAGTCGTCAGTTATTGACTATTTATCATTTTAACGAATCCTATAAAAGTGATTGCCAATTGCATAAATTGTTCCTTTCCATTTACCCTTTTACCCCCTGACAGGAAATAAAATAGGCGAAGCTGGAATGGAAGCATTACTGAAAGCAATCCGTTGGCAAATCAGCTTAGCTACTTTCTCTCCTAGTCCTGTTCTCAAAGGCATCATGAGATTATCAATAAATGTAAGTATTTCAACTCTTCCCAATTTAGCTAATTTCCTATACCATTCAGTGCGTATGCCCCAGTGGGGTGGGGGGGGGGGCACTGACCTAGAAAGGTGATACGGGTATGTGCGGCCCTCAAGACCCCCTTTTCACGCCTTGTCTGCCGCTCCCTAGACCCCCATTTCAAGCACAACCTTTAGTTCGCAAGCCGTATTTTCAAAAAAATTCAGTTCTCTAGCCTCATTTTTTAAAATTAAGTTCCCAAGACCCCCATTTCAAGCAAAATGTTGACAATTTTTCCTTCCAGGGTCATTTTTTGGTCCCTTCAGTTCTCTAGACCCCCCTTTCAGAGTCAATCTTCCATTCCCTAGGCTAGGGTTTCAGATATCGGGGCCACACACCCCTACCAAAACCAAAGTTGGGTGCTCCCCCCGGGGCTTCAGTAGGGCCCGTATTCAGGATGTTGCTGTTCCCTTGTGACATTTTCTACGTTATAAGGCTTTGTATCCATATAAGCTATTCCCTTTTGGCGTGTGCCCTTGTTCTGTTTTTTTAGTGACCCCAATAGGCCAGTACACAAGGCCACTGATATGATCACTAAGCAGAACGAGGTTTATTGTTTTTGTAGCGCCACAAATGGAGCAGAGGCCTTAGCCTAAGGCCCCGTATTCATAAGCTATTCCCTTATGACGTGTGCCTTGTTTCATTTTCCATTGTATGTAATTGTTTTAACCTTACTGCCATGATAAATTCATGAGGCAAAACTAGGAGGGTCTAACTTCAAAAATTTTGAACAGACAATAAACTTTGTTCTGCTTAGTGATCATATCAGTCGCCTTGTGTACGGCAGATGACTCCTGACCTGGCAGCACCAACAATCAACATGTTCATACTAAGTCTTGTGGCAAATTGGTTTTTACAATGTATTCTTGTTGTTGCTTTGCATGAATGCAACTTAAAACAGAAACTCAAGAATAAGATGTTAATTTTTATCAAATAGAGATTGTTATTTTGAACTCTGCTGTTTATTTATTGCTGATGCTTAAAGCTTTCTTTGTGCCTACAAACTGACTCATGCAGACACTGTTGATTTTGATTTTTTACTCTCACACTATTGATGTGCAATATTGGGTCGCTCCACATGGGAGTGCAAATCAAAATCCAGATCACGGATCCAGATCTCCATAGACTGCTTTGAGAATTCTACACGGCGCAATGAGTAACAAAAAATGACAACCCTGGTAAAAATCTAGTACAATTCTAGTACAAGATTGGAATGTGCACATTTGGAACATCATTTGAGTACAGTACAATTCTAGTACAAATTTTGTGTACTGGAATTGCACTTAAACTATACTAGAATTGTGTTCCAAATGTGCACATTCTAATCTTGTACTATAATTGTACTCGATGTGTACGCATGAAGTATGCTGTGCAGATGTAGATTTCAGTCCGTTTAGACGCAGAATGGGATGCAGATGAATCTTGATGTACATTCCCGTGTAGACTGCCGTATGGCAGTGCATATGCAATATGCATTAGAAATCCATATAAACACTATAATTGAGCAAGTCTTGATTTTTTTTTTGTATTCACAGAGGAATTCCGTATCAGCTGATAACGACTCATATAGGAAACTAGTTGAATTAGTGACACCAAGAGATCCGTATTATAAACCAGAAGCAAAGAGTCCCGATAATGAATCGCAGTCACTAGTAGCAGGATAACTGGGAATTGAAAAGGACAATTATGACCTGCTCCCACAAAACCCGGACAAAGTCAGGAAAAAACATTTTTCTGATTTGTCCATATTGAAAATCCTGAAGTTACAACTTAAGCTTTAAAATGATGTATCACTTGTCAACATTATTTAATCTTTT
Organism: Ophiothrix spiculata; assembly: GCA_000969725.1. NCBI lineage: Eukaryota > Metazoa > Echinodermata > Ophiuroidea > Amphilepidida > Ophiotrichidae > Ophiothrix > Ophiothrix spiculata. The sequence continues at coordinate 156,378 of JXSR01S038058.1, forward strand.
GCCCATGAAAATCAATTTTTCCCTAGAAAATTCCTTTGTTTTCTATTAATTTGTGGCATGTTTATTGGGCTGTAACTCCATAAGTGCTCTGGCGACTTTGTCCGGGTTTCGTGGGAGCAGGTCACAATTGTTATGCATGCTGTTTCATGGTTTCAATTTGTACTGATGCCATTTACATTGGATGTAATTGGTTCATGTTTGAATTTGTTTCGATATAAAAATTAGATGACAAAAGAATTTATTATCATAAATAATGATGACAGGGGTGTATACCGTGTGTTTATGCTGCCATGGACATGTGCCTGCTTGCTGCCTAACTAGATCAGTTCAGCGGAACTCACAATTCGGATACGATCTGAATTTGGATACTCACTTATCATAAATATATCACAATTCTGATACCCGTATCAGATTTAGAATAATGAGGGTATCCAAATTCTGATACGCCTGTCGATGGCACAGGTAACAAATCAATAGCGCAAGCTGGGAAGTATGTGTAGAAAATCTTGCATCTACAATAAATATACCTGTGAAAACGTCATTTCCATCTGTGCTGATTCCAATTGAACAGCTTTAATGTCTAGACCACAGAAAGCAACTTAATTTGGCGAAAACTTTGTTTAGAATTAGATTAAAATTATGATAATGTTTTTGACTCTTTTGTACATACCACTATGGTGCCCAGCGAAGCTAAAGATATTCATTGCTCTGTTCATTGCTATGATTGCCGTGCACATGGAATGATGACGTAGCTGAAGCCTCACTTTGGCCTAATTCAGGGATTCTAGAACTCTTTACGAGTGGTGAATAGGGAATTTCCAATCGAGAATTGTGCACATGTACGTATTTCAACCCGTTTCAGCTGTTTTTGCCTTTTTAAAATCCAACTTCAGATATGTATCGGAATTGTGAGTTCTGCCGAACTGAGATCAGCGTGAGTGAGTGACCTCTAATATTACTTGTTATATACTACATTAATAAATTTTAGAGTTAATTGGTTAAAACATGATCATATGATGATTAAAGAGATTCATCAGGATCGGTATAATATCATGTTGTTATAGTTCTTATAATTAAGACTGATCCAAAAAATTGTGCACTTACGTGGATGTTTCCACAACAAGCTGTTGTCTTGTTCATCACTTGTTTGGTTGTGAATTCTCCTGGTAACTGATGACGCTTGTCCAGTGTTGTCACTAACGGAGTTGCCAGTTGATTTCTTTAAATTTCCAGGAGTCAAATTTTTTTATCATAACTTAGTTGATATTGTTCCTCATCTCTGTTCATGCTAGCGCGCCCCTTCGCTTTCGACTTGCCTCGTCAGTAATGGATTCTGAGTGTTCTTTTGTTATTCACTTTTGAGTTTATTCCGTCAATTTTGAGTTAAATCCGTCCAAGAATTTTGTATCAAGTATATATAAACAAAAAGAACTGTAAATCATCTTGTATATTTTATATCCTAAAGTGTATATATTTTATTTAACTTGTATAAATATGAGCTGAAATGGAGTAATAAAAGTCCATCCATACCAAACATGTTGTTTAATGGGGTTTTTTGACAAATACTATACTCACCTTTAGATTAATAATCATATCGACTCAAAAAATTTGACAAATAATCAAATTCTATTGGTAAAGCATTTTCGAAGTCCTAACTATAACTGACACTGTGCTTTCTTTTGTTACCTGATGAAGGCAGGTTACGTTTTTGAAAGCTTTTTTTGTTACCTGATGAAGTTAGGTTACATTTTCAAAAGCTTTTTGTTACCTGATGAAGGAAGGTAACATTTTTGATAGCTTTTCTTGTTACCTGGTGAAGGTAGGTTACATTTTTGAAAGCTTTCCTTGTTACCTGATGAAGGTAGGTTACACTTTTGAAAGCTTTTTGTGTCACCTGATGGAAGGTAGGTTATATTTTCAAAAGCTTCATCAGGTAACATTTTTGAAAGCTTTTCTTGTTTTACCTGATGAATGTAGGTTACATTTTTTAAAGCTTTCCTTGTTACCTGATGAAGGTAGGTTACACATTTGAAAGCTTTTTGTGTTACCTGATGAAGGTAGGTTACATATTTGAAAGCTTTTTGTGTTACCCGATGAAGGCAGGTTACAATTTTGAAAGCTTTTTGTGTTTCCTGATGAAAGTTACATTTTCGAAAGCTTTTCTTATTTCTGATGAAGCATAGCTCATTTACTTGAAATCCCTAAATCATTTTGGTAAAGCATTTTTGTCAGGAATCTTATTTTTCGGCTATAATACCGATCATTAAGAACCATCCATAGTGCCACCTCTTCAATAAACTTGCAAATCAGACAAGAAATTGAGTTGGAAACATTTTTTATTTGTACAGCACAGTGAACAAATATTTCATTATGAAACAAAACAGTGTACAATAAAATACAATGTATGATTTTACTTGATATGCTTTTTAACCATTAGGTTGACATATCTGTTAACATGAACTTGGAGCAGATAGGTTTGATAAATAATCACAATGAAAACTCATTATAATGAAGTTGTTGGAGACGGAGAAATTAGTTCTTCATTCTACACAGGCAACTCGTTAACACGTAACCTAATAACATGAAATTCCTGATAACACGTAGTTCTGATAGCACATGTATAGCAAAATGTTAATTCCTGTGAACTCTGTTAACGAGTTTCAACTGTATTAGAAGTTTTAAAACATAACATTTCAAACTTTGCGGCAGGAATTTGCTAATCAGATTTCAATACAATAAGATTTGACTGTATGAACCTTTCCAGAGATGTTAGACTTAAAGGTGTAGTTCCTATTATAGGATGTGTATAATTTACTTTTAACTGATTGACCTTGACCTCTGAAATGCATTGTGTAAGGTTTCAGCCTTAGCTCGTGTCTTGTTTTCTCTTGAGAGGCAAAAGAAAGTATACAACCCTGGAGATGAGGTTGTTATGTAAATACAAAAGAAATGGAAAATAGGTACACCAATTAATTTTACATTTTGTGCTATATCTCCAAAACTATAAAGAATTTTGAGGTGAAATTTTGGATTTATAATCAGAAAAATATGGGCTTTC
>JXSR01S038065.1:1681-11865 GCA_000969725.1 Ophiothrix spiculata
CATATCCATATGAGTTGAAAATAACTTTCTAAATGATCTGGAAATATACAGTGTAAGTAAAATGAGCCGTTGTTTGATAAAAAATTGAGTCAAAATTGTCGATTTGAGCTAATTCTCGTGTACGGCAACAGTTTAAGTTGTTCTATTTCACCAATTCACGCAAAAGGTCAGACATACTAAAATCAGTTATGGTTGGTAGGAATATACTATAGCCATTCTAAAAAGAGTTTCTAAGTGCCTGTATATCCTATCATATCAAAACGGCAACAGGTTGAAGTGATAAAAAGCCTATTTTTGGTACTACACATTTCTCAAGGACAATGGCCATTTTAAGCAAATGAGACGCATTTTACAATATGTGACGGTTGAACTATTATAAAAAGGTCATTCAATATTTATGATGTAAAAAATTATGGGACCCTTAGGCCTAACAAAAATAGACGGTCAAAAATTCATGTGCATAGGAAAGTTTTTAATTTGACAATCGCTCTTTCCTAAATTTAGGCTAAATTTCACTTTCTGACACATGACAATTGTGGGTTGGGTGTGTGGAGAGTGGGTTGGGTGTGTGGAGAGTGGGTGGGGTATGTGGGTGTTAAAGTAACAATATCGATACAATGTCTCCTCAAAATCGCAGAAATTTTGAAATTGGAGACACTATCTTATTTTTAGGAATGCAAAAAACAAAAATATAAGATTAGGCCCTAAGGGAAATATGTAAATGCATGGTTATGTAACAAAAAACACCTTATTAAAAATAATATTCACGTTGTCGATCGAACAAGTTCAATTGGACCCTAGTAAAAGTAAAGACTTACCGCTCTTTGCTATAGCTTTATCATGCCTATCTTGCAGCCCTGTATCGATGGAGAGGTCAGATACTATAAGCATAGAACACATCCCGAGGAAGATTTACTGCAAAACTCACAAACACACAAAAAATAACGCATAAATTGAAACAATTATTTAAATTTAATTAATTGCAGTTAATCGGTAACGACAGTATTAAAAACGACAAACTCATTCGATTTCAATTCAAGTTTAAGATCACATTTATATTTATCACCCAGGCATTTTTTTGTAACTTGGCACGTAGGGATCGACGGGGCACCCTTCCCCCTCAAAATAAAATTTAAAAGAATGGAACAGAACCCCCTATATGAACTTCGGTTTTTCCTGTCCAAGATCTCTAAAATTGGTCAAGATGTTACGTAATAATGGCGTCATAAACTTAATTCCGAATCGGAAAATCACGATTTTGATATAAAATTGGATGGATTGAGCATGATACAAAAAGATATTGGTCGAGCTATGAGTTTTACGAAATATCGTGCGAGACGCGCAGCGTCGAGCTCGATATTTCTAAAACTCATAGCGAGTGAAAAAAGTGTGGTTCTAGAGGCAACTGTTTTATTTACTTAACATGTTTCTATAATATTTAGCACTTTTTATTTAAAAAAAAATAAACAAAATGTGGGGAATACAGCATATAATAGTGTTGCAGTCCTAATGTTAAGGGTACGCCGCAGGTCTTACCAACGGAACACAATCACAGAACAGCTAGTCCTGATCTCATTGGAGATTCACGCAGCTGTTTGGATTGGACCCTCTTCATTGCCCTATTTGTTTGACAGACTTTTGACGGAGTCCATCAAACCAGTGTTAAAATGTGTGCATGTTTGGAAAGTTTTTGGCTCAACTCCACAATCTCTTGCCGAGCACCAGAATCTAATGCATTCGAACTTCAAAATGTATATCGGCACTGTAGGCCCATCTACTCGAAAGGGGGATCTGGTCGTACAAAAGCAGTAGTCAAGCAACGTCTAAACTATTATGCATGATATAGTTTGGGTTAAAAATAAATCATGTTTAGATAGAGAAATAAAAGATCAATGTCATCTAAAGCAAACGTTGCAAAGCATTAATGTATGCAGTTATTTCTGATTTTTTTAAAAAGAAATGGTCAACGTTATTGGGAGAGTGCTTGTTGTTAATATTTATGATTGTAATGTTGGGTTCAATATCGGACTTGAAGATCAAAGAACTGGAAGATCAAAGATTAAAGAGTCCATCATGAACAGGTTAAATAACTTTACTATAAGTGGATATACTGCAATCAATAATATAGAACGTGGTATCATAAATCAAGTGTAAAATAAAATATACTTATTTTTCAACGGGAAAAGGACTTCAGTTATGACAAAAGTATCAGTTTTATTCACAATTTACAAGTTCGTTTTGGACATTTCCTCACGCTGCTCAAATTTGTTTTGCCTATTAATAGGGATGTCAATTAGTGTAGAAAAATTCGTGCTGGGTTGAAATTTACGTTCAAGTACCTTCACTTTAGACTCTTCATTGAGGGGTTCAAAAATGTTTAATATGATTAAAAATGTAACTATTGAAAAAAATGGATTTTTTTTTAAATATTTCAAGAGTCATTTTTAGTTTTTAATCATAAAACAAGTATATTACAGTTGATGGAATGTTCGTATGTTTTCATAAATGAGCAGCTTCGTGTGGAAATGGACCAGAGGTCGCCGTCAAAACTCAAATTAAGTCCCGTTCTGCGGTAAAGAGCGTTGTACAAAAATGCATTTTCCGATGTGATTCACTCATTTTTAGGCAAAAAGTAAATAACTATTTTAAAGGAGGCAGATCCATTGTTCAATTTATGAAGGACACTTTTTGGAAACCACCTCTTGAACTTTACAGCAGTCGATCAAAACCCCAGACCACCACCCTGGTCGGAGATCTCTCAATACTTTTGCAATCCCTGGATGACACAGGATGTCTCCGAAAAAGTGTCTTACATCACTACAACCGGTAGATATTCGTGATCAAAATGGTATATTTTTTTACTTTCAACGATGAATGAATCATTCCGGATTTTCCATTTCAAAGTACGCACTACCACGCTTTTCCACGTGTTTTATAAATACCCGCCAGCAGTGCGAATAGCTCTATATAGGCGTTATGTACAGTAATTCCCGGCATAAACATTTGCTGGACATTGCAAAACACGCCGAGGTTTTCTTTCGTATTTTTAGATGGTATTAGTTAAAATAATTGGGAATTTGGTTCAATATCAGAATGTTACTCACGTTCACCCCTCTTTCATGTCATTAATCCAGTAAAAATCAGTAAAATATTGTAGATTTAAGTACTTTTGAAGATTACGGGAGTAAGAACAATTACTGTAACTGCCATTATTTCCCGCACCTTACTGGCCTAACGTAGTGGTTGCGCTGCGTTGATTTACTCACCCTACTCCCGTTGTAAATCTGAAACACCTTGTCAAATGGATCCATTTGTTAAAATTAAACAAATGACCTCAAATTTGGGCCGATATTTTCAATACAAACTGAGACATGGGATATTTTTGGACACTTAGCTACTCTGAGGCACTGGTAGAAGAAAAATATTTAAAAAAAAATCAGTTTCTTAGTTTGTTTGTCATTTTTACACGCCCTTAAATTCCTTATATTGACGTTTTCCCTAATTTACCTCTATTTTTAGCTAAAATAGCGCCACATTTTTCGGACAAAATCTTACATATCTCCGGAACCGCTTGACCTACAAATGTGATCTTGGCGTCATTTTACGTTGGAAATAGTGTACAATTCGAATGTGTCATGAAAACAAATTGAATAGGAACTTAAATTTTTGTCATTGATATCCCTACTATTAATGGAAACCGATCAAATTAGCTAGTTCAAATGTTCTGTCCGTTATCTCATTAAAGGACAAAGGATTTTGTTAACTAAATCGTAAATGACAATAGAAGTATCGAATTAATTTTACCGCACAAAAGAGGCCTGTCAATCAAAGTATAGGATAGCTATTGTCTATTTTTAGTTGTGCTTTATATCGTGTAAACACAAAAGGACTGTCAAGGATTGCAATTTCTCAAGTGGGGATTATCTATACTTATTGACTCCAGTGAGTAGAATAAGTAATGGGTTAACAAAATATTTTACTACGGATTACAAAATGCATTGTTATGCACGGACAGAACATTTGAACTGACTAAATGTTTCTAATCTTATTTTGGCAATGTAATAATTGTACTAATATAACAACGTGCAAATTTGAGCCTAAATTTCATGCGTAAATTCCTTCGGGAACATGTTTTTTTTTTATTTTAGTGAGGAAATTTTGACATGATTTTTTCGGCCGCCAATTAGAAACGGTTCATCCGAGTTTCGAATTTGTGTGTGATTTTGGTCCTTTCGACGTAAAATGCAAATGGGAAGTTTTTTAATGGGTTCCTAGGAACCAACGGTTCAGTCACTTATGAGTGTCAAAATGGTATAGGCCCCTACTTGTACATGTCTTTTAACCCTTGTCTTCCTATATACTAAGTATAGATCCTGAGCCTTTTGTTTTTGTAACGTCTTCCTGATGGGGGTGGCTACCATCCCTATGATTTTGAATTTGGGACCCCCAAAGTTATGTTGTTTTGTTTGGTATATAGTATAGGGTAGCGTCTTCTCTTTCCATTGATACCAAGATCATGAAAATCGGTCGATGTGTTACGTAATTATGACGTCACAAAGTATTTCCGGACAGAAAAAATCGAAATGGGCATAAATGACAACTTTTTCAAAAAATCGTCAGGTCGCTTTATTTTGCGTTTTGGTGCAATCGGCGATCACCCCCACCCCTTCCTTAGGAAGACGAGGGTTAATAGTATTTTACGACTCAGTATCCGACTATTTTTGGGAAAAGTGCGATAAGGCTACCTATATATGGAAGCTTAAATGTGCCATCCACCGTAATCAAGATGACCAGATTTTTTAGGCGCGAATACATAATCGCAATTTTGCAGACATTTTGTAACTGAATGAATTCACATAAGAGATCTTATTATGCCAACATTCTATCGGCTGGTTTCGACAAGCCTTTTGTCGACAATGTCGTTAACAAAAGCAACTATTTTCTGTGACAAGTCTGTTCATTTGAACCAACCAAATTTGTTCATTTATCCGATATTTCGACAAAAGCGGAAAACAATAAATATAATATATATACCGAAAACACCAAAACAAATTATAACCATTTTAGTAGGGCTGGTATCGGCAAGGATTTCGACAAACCCTTCAGAATCGAGCGACCGACGACGAATCTGTCGACAACTCATTTTCTTTAGTTTAATGCAGCAAAGGTGATTGAAATGAATTACAACATGTGGCTGATTGTGGCATCATAATTGAACATCGGTGTATTAAAATGTACACAAAGACTAGTAAATTATCATTCGAATTCCACAATGTTAAACTTCATGATGTTTCCTCAAGTATTTCATCTTACTTTAGGCCTATTAGGTTTTTTTAAAAGATTATTTTGCGTTTTGTCGACAAGATGCAATGGCCAGCATGTATAGATTAGCCACTTCTGGCTATCCAGGTTGGTACTTTTGTATGAGCTTGGAAGAGACCATGAGTTCATCATGGATCTAATGGCATGTGTCCGTCACGGACCAACCGAGGTAAACAAACAAACTAGATACTGATATACAAACATGAACATACCTATCGACAGAGGCAGTACGGGCGTAACAGGTGTTGGTCGCCAGGCAAAGACCCCAAATTTCCCTCTGACGGAATTTTACCCCCTTCCTACCACCCCCACCCCCATTTTTACCTAAAATTGTTATAAAATGTTGAAAAAATTGGCGAAAAAAATGTTGTAAAAGTATGGCCTTTCTTTCCCTTTTCTCTTTCTTTTTCTTCCTCTTTTTTCCTTTTCTTCCTCTTTTTCCTTTCCCCTCTTTTTCCCCCTTTTTCTTTATCCTTTTCTCTCCCTTTCCCTTGTTTTTCCTTCTTCCCCTCCCCTTAATTGTTCCCCTGGGTCCGTGAAATTTCCCCTTTAGATCCTTCAGGGTGGCAACTTGCCAGGCTCTGAGGCCGTAATTTACTCATCTTCATCATGGTCATACATTTAGTACATCGATGGGTTCAGTACGTCTTTTTCTTTGTAACAAAGTCTTATAATTTTCCTGTCACACTTTTCTTTCTTTACAAGCTGACGCTAGTATAGTATAGTAGGCCCTACTCCGGGGCCCTACTCTTTAAAACACTATCAGAAAAATGTTGTGCTACATTTCTGTGGAACAGATGACGAATTCAACATGAAACTTTTCTGAAGTATAATGCAGTATCAATGTCGGTCTCTCGCTTTTGTAGGGTTTGTCGACAATGGAAATGCTATACCAGCCCTACAACATTCATCTACAAAATGTTACACAATCATGTCCCCGGCCGTGATCAAGAAAAATTACTTGGTCGTCTTGACAATAGATCTGAAAAATTCCCCTATGATAAGTATCATCGTGGATTGGGTTAGTGAAAAATTACGTGCAAACAAATTATAAAGTGAACAAAAACCCCATCCTACTTATGCACATTTTACACGATTTTGAGACATTATTCACGTTTAAAACAAAATATTACAAAAAATTCTGGGGCAGACCGGATGCCCCGTAATGTTGAGCATCTCTTGTTTCTGCACTCAAGCCGGACCAAACTTATAATATTTTACTTCACATGCACATGATATCATACTAAAAATAAATTGTTATTTTTCATGTCTATATATAACTTACCGCTTGCGTCAGCTTAAATATGTCCAATTTAAAAATTAAAATAAGTTTCATTCATATCTTCAACACTCACATAACTCCACTGCTCTTCCTGGGAATGACGTTTTGCATTTTTTGCACATTTTGATGTGGTGTGGTCTGTCGTCTGCTTTTTGCCAACCTCGTTCAGTTATTTACAAACTAAATATGAAATTGTCTGTAAATTGTATGTTACACTTGTAATTTATTGAAAATTCACGTTGTAAAACCATTTTAACTTACACAAGATTCATGATAATTAATGTCATGATTTATTTTATTTAACAAAATATTACATGTATATTTCGAGGGCAACACAAATGCATTGTTATGCAAATGAGGTGGTTGTGGGAGAAGAATGGAATGTTCCCTGGGAATGTTGTGGAATGTGTTTACAGCAGCTGACATAGTGCTGTTACATGGATCTATTTATTTATTTGTTTGTTTTTAGTTTGTTTATTTATTTGCATCAAAATGGTTATATGGTTCTTATGGACAAATTTTAAATGCTTTATTTGTACAAGTAATTCCAACGTTCTGATTGAAATTGGTCAAATATATTAATAATTATGTCAATATATTTTAAAACCTTCAACTGAATTGGGTTAATAATTTCTTTAAATACACCATTTAAAGATATGTCACAAAGAGCAATCGAACTATTTTGATGCACATATAGGTACTTCTTATACACGATTCAATTATGAATACTAGTAATGTTAATTACCCAACATCGTTTGGTTAATATTGCATCATGCATGTGCTCTCTAAAGTTATTTAACTTAGATCTCTGTTACAACCCTTCTTAATTATGATATTTTCTCCTCCACTAGCAAATTGTACCCGACCATCAACAGTTTTCTCTGAGCAATGGCTACTTCCAAGGAATTCCAAGACTTCGTGTTGTACTTCTTTTGACGCATTCTTTGTGAAATTGATCGTAGCTGTCAAGAAGTCCAAAGCCAGAGAATCGTCCTCGGAAGGTTGATCATCAAAACAGCCTGTTATATCAGTACCCAGTGTGTCACACTTGCAAACTATATGGGTGAGGTTATGTTGTTCGCAGAAGCTTCTGATATCTGCTGACGTACGGACTGGTTGATCACCGTAAAGTACTTGAAACTGGTTCCATAGAGGTCCGAAACCAACTTTATCTGAAAGGAAATAATAGCAAAAAAGAGTTATCGGAATTTCCTGGCTAAAAGCATTTTTTCATACTTTGAGCATTTCGTTTCGTCACTTTTTCCGTGTACTTCATCAACTAGCCTACCTACCTACCAACGAAGCTCAACGACAGCACACTTGTTTATCATCTTTATGATTGTCACTAAGAGCAAAATGTTTTCATCATGATCAAATACTACCAGCATAGCCTTCATCAACCCTCTATCTATCACTAACTGCATATTTCTTCACAAGTTATCTTCGTCTGACAGCAAACTTCTTCGTTTATAGTCATCATCGACTGCAAGCACACTTTGTCTTCAGACATGTTTGACTGAAAGCACATTTCTTTATCAACTATATCTTCTACTGAAAGCTAAATTCTTCATCAGTTATCTACCACTGAAGCACACATCTTCATCAGTTATCATCAACTGAAAATACACTTCTTCATCAGTTATCTTCAACTGAAGCACAATTCTTCATCAGTTATCTTCGACTGAAAGCACACTTCTTCATCAGTTATCTTCTACTGAAGTACACATCTTCATCAGTTATCTTCGACTGAAGCACACTTCTTCATCAGTTATCGACTGAAGCACACTTCTTCATCAGTTATCTTCAACATCAGTTATCTTCAACTGAAGCACAATTCTTCATCAGTTATCTTCGACTGAAAGCACACTTCTTCATCAGTTATTTTCTACTGAAGTACACATCTTCATCAGTTATCTTCGACTGAAAGCACACTTCTTCATCAGTTATCTTCTACTGAAGTACACATCTTCATCAGTTATCTTCGACTGAAAGTACACTTTTTCATCAGTTATCTTCGACTGAAGCACACTTCTTCATCAGACACTTCTTCATCAGTTATCTTCAACTGAAGCACACTTCTTCATCAGTTATCTTCGACTGAAAGAACATTTCTTCATCAGTTATCTTCGACTGAAAGTACATTTCTTCATCAGTTATATTCGACTAAAAGCACACTTCATCAGTTATCTACCACAGAAAGTACACTTCTTCATCAGTTGTCTTCGACTGTAAGTACACTTCTTCATCAGTTGTCTTCGACTGAAAGTACACTTCTTCATCAGTTGTCTTCGACTGAAAGTACACTTCTTCATCAGTTATCTTCGACTGAAAGTACACTTCTTCATCAGTTATCTTCGACTGAAAGCACACTTCATCAGTTATCTACCACTGAAAGTACACTTCTTCATCAGTTGTCTTCGACTGAAAGTACACTTCTTCATTAGTTGTCTTCGACTGAAAGTACACTTCTATATCAGTTACCTTCGACTGAAAGTACACTCTTGCATGCGTTTATGTACCATAAAATATGTACCATAAAACATGATATAGTCTTTCAGAGTTATATGTGATCTAATACTGACAAATGGGGCCACGGACTACAGAAAGTGTATTGTCCATAATCATTCTCTGAGGACCTATAGGCAATTATAAGCTCTAACTAGTGTGCGTTTATACAAGGTGGATCAGTCAAACATTAGATACTCGTACAAGACTTACCAGACACAAGTCTCGCCAAAAGTAGTCCATTAGGGGCCAATCGTTGGTAAAGATACTGCAGAGCCACATTAACATCATCCACATAATACAGAGAGTCAAATGCAGTGATGATATCAAACTGGCTATCAACTTTGGCTTCTGAAGAAGAGACTCTGTATCCGTCAAAAGATTGATGTCGCCAGTCAAATGTTACTCCATGAAACTTTGGATTTTCAATGATTCGTTGTGTATACTTGTCATGAAGCTCTGATGAAGGTTCGACTAACTGGTTGTTGATGCTTGGAAATTTGGTCAGAAGTGTAGTCAAAAGTACTTCCTCCACTTCACCTATAGATATTTAAAAGAAATAAAGTTCAACATTAAAAAATTATTGCTTTTCCCTTTTAAATGTCTTGCCCTCAATCGACCTTTGACCTTGACCGACCTTGGCTCCACCCATAAAGTCATCATTTGGGGTCAAGGATATCACGGTTGGTCTAACAGTAGGCACTGTGACACGCGGGAGGATTGACAATGCATTTTAACATTGCCAAACGTTGGGTAAAGTGTCAAAAAGTTGCCCAATGTTGCACAAAGTTGCCCAACGTTGCCCGATGTTACGCAAGGTTATGCAAAGTTGCACAAAGTTGCTCCACGTTGCTCAATCTTACGCAAGGTTATGCAAAGTTGCCCAATGTTGCACACTGACGTTGCACAAAGTTGCTCCACGTTGCTCAATCTTACGCGAGGTTATGCAAAGTTGCCCAATATGTTGTCCAATGTTGCACAAAGGTGCTCAACGCAGCTCAATCTTACGCAAGGTTATGCAAAGTTGCCCAATATGTTGTCCAATGTTGCACAAAGGTGCTCAACGCAGCTCAAT
>JXSR01S038068.1:0-17462 GCA_000969725.1 Ophiothrix spiculata
TACGGAAACCGTCCAGTCACAAATCGATATCCGGTTGGAAACAATTACTTCTTGTAGATTGCGCGGATTCACATTGGTGCATGGCACCAAGTATTTCTTGTTACTATACTTTGATCATTTATCTTTATACATATAGAAATTGATAACACATCAAATTGATTAAGTTATCACACACAGATACATAAACAGCTGCTTCTGAATTTCATATCAGGGGTACTTACGGTATATTAAGACAGTGGTGTGCTGCCAAACAAGTTGCTTTCTATTGTGGTGTTTACAAGAAATGAACTTCTAAGAATCAATTTTGACAAAAAAAAAATCCAATATTGACTTTCTGTCAGGTTCAATAATTTTGAAAAGTGATTCTAGAAAGTTTGCCACTAAAACTGATAAGGGTTTCAAAGGTTTTAACTCTTCAAAGAAAAAATATATCAGAGAACCCCCCCCCCCCCCCCCCTTAGCTTTGTTTTGATTTCCACTACACAAATGACACTTAATTCTATATCAAGGGTATCAGGTACATTCAACTTTGGCATACTGAACTCTGTAGAGTAAAACAAAATATTATTCTCAATTCGCCTCTATATTTTGGTCCCCAATACCTTTGGACACAGTCAATTATCCATGAGAGGGATGGAGTAAATATGGTCCAAGGATGCAATTATGGAAAATATGGCACTTTGCTAATTTCAGCTAAAAATTGTCATGAAATGTTTAAAATTTAAGTAAGAAAATGGCAATTTCACCCAAAAATTGATATAAAACCTGAAATTTACATAAAGCATGTTGTACATCTATATAATAAAATTTACATAATAAAAAAGAGGATATTCAGTGTGAAATTAGTGTCAGACTGAAAGTTAAGCAATTGGAGCCAGGCTTGTAACGGGGGTGGGTGGGGAAGACATATTATCCCTTTGAACCCACCAGACCTCTCTACACCTACCCATGACACAGATTGTAGCTAAGAAGGATTTTAAATTGGATTTTACAACATATAGAAAACATTTGTAAGGCATATCATAAACATTATAAAGGGTCAAGAGGATGGCTTAATTTTAACAGTTTGCAACTAGTGTCATACTATGTTACAGTAGGTCAACTATAATAATAATATCAACGGCACTTCCATGAGCATAATGCTATTTTTAATATCAACTCTGGATTGACGATGAATCAACAATGATCCTGTGAAAGGAAAAAGAAACCAAAGTCGGCAGACAACCTCCTCTCTGGTGTACATCATAGTCCACAGCCTTCGAGAGATGCAGTTGATATGCTGACTCCAGGCAGGTTATCTGAGATGGCTCAATATCGTCGTCATGGGAAGCGGATGCTATGGTCACATAACCATCAGCCGATGACTGGTGTCTGGTAATCGGAAGGAAACCACAACATCAATATGCAGTATAACACGGGTGAATGCTTGCATTGCCCGGTCAGTCGGCGATCGGTGGTTATGTGACTATAACTGAAGGCATTGTTAACAAGTCGTAAGGTTTTAACTCTTGAGTTATTCTTGCAGTATGCTTTTGGCTTTGCTACAGCTCACAGGCACCGATCAATCCGTATACGGAAACCGTCCAGTCACAAATCGATATCCGGTCAGTGTCTGCTGAATTTCTACCCGGTGTAGCAGGAATGTAAGTCCCCCGTTCTTATTGTACGGGTTATACAGTAAAGTATATAGGCTAACAACTCTCACACAACATTAGTTTCGCGCTTTGCTCCATTATGGTCTATGGAAGGCGGACTACCATTTCAGGGGGACCAAGATTCCTTTCACACCGGTATGATGCCGTAAACACATTATAACCTTGCCGCAAGGTTATGTGACCAGGGTATTAGAGTTGTCTGTTCCACAGCTGAATGATGATTTAATGGTGATGATTATGTCAATGATGCAGATGATATATCTGATTGTTATCAAAAATAGATTTTGCACATAATCAGCTCAAAATTAGACCCATAAATTGTCAAATCTTCTGCAAACTGAGGAATCATATCTCAAACATCTTCTTATACTCTAGTAGATGATGTAATGTTATTCCACTCCCACCACATACAATTACCACAGCAGTTTTGATGTCGGGTTTCAACTTTCCATCTTTTTGCAGTTTGTGAATGACATCTTCATAGATGGCCGCTAATGCTGCACCACATGCTAGTTCTACAAGCATTCTGTGATCATCTGAAAATGAAGAAAATAAATATATAGATGACATGGTTACAAACTTTCAACTTTCAAAAGGAATTATTGTAAGAGTGAAGAGGGCAAAAGTATATTTTGCCCCATATATACCCCCTCAAAAAACCCACTTACTTATTTTTAGGGGTAATAAACATATGATACAAGGTGTATTTCATAGCAAAATGGAGTCAAAAATACTCCTCCCCTCCACAAGTTTGAAAATGCATATAATTTATATGTTTGGGGTGTCCTATGCTCCCTTGACCAACATCGGAAGGAAATAGTATACAGTGGCATAGCCAGGTAGGAGCTCCCTGACAAAAATTGTCTTGGGAAAATAAGGGCAAAAAAGAAAATGTGACAAAAAGATGAATTTGAAAAATTCTGAAGAAAAAGATCAATGAATCCTAGCTGTCAAATTTACCCTTCTTTGACCCAAATTGACCCCTACGTACCAAACAATCCTATTTTTTCTGCTTGGATTTTTGATGTCAAAATTAAAATTAAAGATTTATGTCAATTTTTAGTCAAAATTAGCCATTTTTGTACCAATTTAAAGATTTCAAAACAATTTTCAGCAAAAAGTAGCAAATTTGATGGATTTTTTCATGTGCCTTACAAAAAATTCCATACTTGTTTCTTCATCCATTTTTGCCTCTTTTTTTTTTGTCGAAGTTGTTGCATTTGTCTCATTTTCACCCCAAGTTTGAAAATCCTGATGGCACCACTGCATGTGTAATGCTTATGTTTAAAGTACGATTCAGTTCCATAAGGGATAAGAAATTAATTTTCTCATGATCATATATCCATAGCCAAAAAGGTCTGATAAACCCATCTGATATAACATATCAATTATATCGGACGTTATATGCATATTGTTCAAATTGTCAGAAGTCAAGAACTTCATTATAAATTTTGTTTGTTTAAATCCTCGTGATTGATATGAAATCTCTGGCAAGTATATAAACATTCTACACAAAATCATATCTATCATACAGTCAACTATACACATAAGCCACACATGACTTCTAAAAGAATACCGTCCGTATCTTTGGATTTGTTTAATCAGAGACAACTGGAGAGTTACTCAATACTTAATTTTAATGTGAGTATTCTGTTAAAATCCAAGTTATATTGATCACTAAATGATTACACCTAAATTATGATGTAATAAATCTAGGGTCTATATTTAAAGACGAAGAAAATGCGTGGTTTTTGAAATTTGACGCTTTCTCTAAGCTGATATGGCTCATTTATTAAAGTAGGTCAAGCCATTCCAAATTTACATGTGAAAAACAAACTATCATTTTGCATTACATTCTTACTTTTTTTTCTTGCATATAAATGCATATAATGGTTTAATTATTTGCAGAGGTGTGCTAAAATCAAAGGCCCGTATTCACAAAAGTTATTTCAGGAATAACTTTATTCCTGGATTTCACATTCTTGGATAGCCCACAGTTCTGAACTAAGTTGAATTGTTGAAAGCCTGGAATAACAAATTCATTGAAAAACTTTGTTCTTTGTTTGTGAAATACCAAATTACTACACCAATAGTATGAAAATAAAGTTATTCCTGGATTAAAGCTATTCCTCTTTTGTGAATATGGACCAAAGTTATTTAAAAGCTCAGTGCTCAGGTATTGCAATAATGACTTAGTTTATTTATTATTTTTGTGCAGGCAAAAAAGGCCATTATGTGCAAAAAAATAGATCAGAATTCAAAACAATTTTGCACATCGAAGTATAACTCACCTCACCTTAAACTATGTTGTAAGGAACTAAAGCCTGTTTTTATGCCTACCATGCTAAACATGGAAAGACACTGCATTGTAACTTTGTCTTACATACAGGAATAAAAAAAAGTGGTAATATCTTTTTGCCTGGAAAGCACGAGATTGTTGTGAAAACATTAAGGAATTCAAAAGATTTAAATTTTAGGAAATATAAGTGCACCTTTGTACAAATTTCCAATTATTTATTTTCATTGAGCAAGGTAAATTTGGTATTTACACACTTGATATCTACAATTTGGTGTTACCTCACAATTCTGGACCTAATACATTTAAACTACTAGGTTGAAAAGGAAATATAAACATTTGTTCTTGAAGTTCACTGGAAAATCTTGCGGTAATTATTGATAAGCAGACCTATTGTTTCTTGGTCTACCAGGTAATAATAGAATAGGTTTCTAAGGTCATATAAAGTAATATAAGGTATAACATTTTGATGCAAAGCAGGAAGTGAATGTGCACTGTTATACCTATTTGATATAACATACAAAAAACTTATTATTAATGTCAGCTTAAGTTACGTACTCCATTAGGCTAGTGGACAGGCTACTTGCGTTTGAAGCACAACACTTCTAGTTTGAATCCTTACACTTTCTTCTTTCTATTGCAATATATTAAAATTATTTTTTTCTTCATGCAGTAGATTCAATTACCTTAAATAAACCGCTTTTACAAAATAAATTATCCACATTTTTAGACAATTAAGGAAGATACGGGAAACATAAGTAACATTTATTCATCCATATGCGAAGTCTACTTGTTATTTGCAGTACTCACTGTGTTGTCAGAATATTGAACATGTAAATATAACGACAGACACTCTTTTGTAAAATTAATTGAGCTTAGGGGCAGATCCAGGAATTTTTTATCTGAGGGGGTGTCACCGCCCACTCATATCAAGTGATGACTTCCCCAAAATAATAGGTTTGGAGATTTTTTCAATACTTCGTACCTTTAAAAACATCAATTTTTGAGCTGTTTCTTAACATAATATTAATTTTCAATGAGCAAAATCATTCAAAACACGGTAGCAGCTTATAGTGGCCACTTTAATTCAGGTATCGCCCTAAAAAAATAAAGAAGGGGAGCAAGCCCGGGGCACACCTGGAACAGTATTTTGTGTATTGTTTACTGATTTTAAAGATCTTAACTGCATAGCATATTTTTCAAATTTCATGTATGTGAAGTTTGATGTGTTATCTAGCAGATTTTATCAACTAATAGACATGTAGTTTTATAAAACCATGAAGAATCTTCATTGAAGTGTCACATTAGTAAAAAATTTGCTTATCTACATTTTTCTGGTTTTGAAAAAAAACAGTGGCATAACCGGGGAGGGGGGGGGGGCCCATCAGACTATTTTGTCAATACTTAAGAAAACGCTGACCATAAGTCATGGCTTTGAGTTAAGCAATTTTTGTTTTGATATGTATGCAAGTTTTTAAAGGTTTGAAATAGCCATTTTTCGAAGATTCAATTGAATTGATCTTTGAACAATATCTGATACATGACAATCTATGAATTATGCTATATATTTACTCTGATCTATAAACCTTGGATGTATAAACTATGAAATTAAACCCTTTTACAATACCCATAGTATATTCCTCGTATTCGGTAACATTGTCTAAAGCTCAATTCATACTCGGCCTCCAAACAAAATTTTTCCTACCAAACATTTGGTCGTGACGTCACCAAATATTTGCCATCGAATTTAAACTTTGAACGGGTAGCAAACATTTGGTCCAATGTATATGGCAATTCGGAGCTTTTGGAAACAAAGCGAGCGGAGCTCTCCATGACCAGGGTGTTTCCAGACCTTTGTAAAGGACGGGGCGGGGTCAGGATGGGGTGGGGTGTTAGTATTTTTTGCCATTATACCAAAGTTTTGTTTTGTGCCATTAACAAAAAAAAAAGAGTAATTGTTACTATTTTTGGCAAAACATGCGTAGGAATAAGACAATTTTGGCATTTCAAAACACAAATTACTCGATTGTTGCATTTTTTTTTTGCTATTTGATGCACATTTGTTAGCACTTTTCCATCAAAATCTCGGCATGGTTTTCCAGGGAAACTAATTCAGCAATAGACAAACATAATATATAGGGGGTGTTTGAGGGGAATGTGCCCCCTCAGGAATGAGAAAATTGTGGAATTTCAAAACACAAATTACTCGATTTGTGCATAGAGTTTTGCTAATTCATGCTTCAAGTTAGCACTTTTCCATCCAAATCTCGGCAAGGTATCCAGGGATAATTTGAGTTTAAGGGGGATGTGCCCACTCAGGAGTGAGAAAATTTTTGAATTTCAAAACTCAAAAAACTCGATTTGGTGCATATACTTGATACTTCAAGTTAGCACTTTTCCGTCAAAATTTCGGCAAGGTACTCCAAGGAAACACATTCAGCAATAGACAAGCATAATGTATAGGGGGTGTTTGAGGAGGATGTGCCCCCTCAGGACTGAGAAAATTGTGGAATTTCAAAACACAAATTACTCGATTTGGTGCATAGAGTTTTGCTACTTGATGCTTCAAGTTAGCACTTTTCCATCCAAATCTCGGCAAGGTACTCCAGGGATAATTTGAGAAAACTTTTTTGAATTTCAAAACTAAAAAAACTCGAATATAGATATTTGCTACTTGATGCTTCAAGTTAGCACTTTTCCGTCAAAATCTCGGCAAGGTACTCCAGGGAAACACATTCAGCATAGACAAACATAATGTATAGGGGGTGTTTGAGCGCATGTGCCCCCTCAGGATCTAGGAATGAGAAAATTTTGGAATTTCAAAACACAAATTACTCGATTTGGTGCATCATGAGATTTTTGCTACTTGATGCTTCAAGTTTAATATAGCACTTTTCCATCAACATATCGACAAGGTACTAGTATGGGAAACACATTCAGCTATAGACAACTTTTTTTCTCTTTTTTCCTTTCCCCTTTCTCTTCCCTCCTTTTCCTTCTGTTTCTCTTTTCGTTCCCCTTTTCCCTCATATTTCCACTTTCTCTGCTTCCTTCTTTCCCCATTTGTTTATTTCTCTCTCTGCTTCCTCTCTTTCTTCCCTTCTCATTTTTTGCTCTCCTTCCCAATTTTTGGCATCCGGGGGGCAAGCTGTCCCCACTGGTTATGCTTCTGAAGGATAAGGACAACAAAAGGGGGATTGGTCCTTCTTCAGAGAGCTCATTTTCAGAGCGATTTCCTTGTTAAAACAGGATGAAAAAAGTCAATTTCAATTTTTGATACATTAAAATTCTATATAACTTTTCTAACTTTCCCTTCATTGCCACATTCGTGGGGGTTCTTGTATGCCAAGTACCAGAAGGCTTTTGTTTTGGCTGTGCCTTGGCCAAAAGCTACGCAACTTTTGTCTTTGCCCTTCCATATCTTTTCGTCCGTTTTTTCCCCTTTCCTATTTGTTCTTTCCTTTCCCTTTCCTTTCTTTTCTTCTTTTCTTTCTTTCTTTTTTTCGGGGGGGGGGGGCCTTCGGGCCCCCCTATGGATCCGCCATTTAGTTGCCTTTATATAATATTTTGTGCATGTTTATTCCAGATTTTACTATGGGACAAAATCTTCAAAAGGAAGCAAGGCAGCAACCTCAAAGCCATGTACGGCACATCAAGAGAAGTGCACTTGTGTATGTAAAAGATATTGGGGCAGGAGGATTTAGCACAGTATATCAAATGATGTGGAAAAGCCCTAATGGTCCCATAAATGTGGCTGTCAAGAAATTGACTACGAAAGATAATCATGAACTTGAGGTCCTCTCTGGTCTCCAACACCCAAACATAGTTAAGCTCATTGGTGTGGTTGATGAAGAAACAGAGCTTATGCTGGTTCTGGAACTGTGTGAAGGCGGGTCTTTAAGATCGTACCTCAAAGCACGCAATGGGAGACGGCTGTCTGCAATGCAATTCTGTGAATGGGCAGAGCAGGCAGCCCGACCACTGGAATACCTAAGAGAGAACAAGTGGGTACACAAAGATGTCAAGTCCCCCAATTATATGGTGACATCACAGAACACACTGAAATTAGGGGACTTTGGATTGGCCAAAGACATTGATCAGACTATTAGTAAAGCAACTGAGACAGCATCGTACCAATGGATGGCGCCTGAGCTGATGGTCAAAGGTATACTTTCCCCAAAGTATGACATTTTTGCACTAGCAGTGGTGTTGTGGGAATTGTGGACACTCAGATTTCCATGGGAAGGAGTTCAAAACCCAACCATTATGTGGAAGGTCTGCAATGAGAATGAGAGGTTGCCTATACCAGAAGACTGCCCAGAACCATTCAAGGACTTGCTGAGGCAATGCTGGCAGACAGAATGGCAACAGAGGCCTGATATCACTGAGGTCTTAGAAGTGGTAATTATAAGCTTCAATAGTATTTTTGGAATCCAACAAAGGTAGATAAAAATTGAGGTATATCCACTTCTACAGAAACCGCCATTCTTCCTCTAAGGAGAACAGTTCTTGAAAAGGCTGGATTCACACCACAGCTTTCATCCAGAAAGTATGGAGTCTACATGAAACATTCAGCATCAATCCTAAAAAGTAGGGGTTCACATGTTCACTTAACACTATTATTGAGTTCAAAGTGTTGTTAACTTCTTTTTATCCCCCTTGCTTTAGCCAAGAAAGAAGGATATTGTGATAATGTGGGTGAGCTGGGGTGTATATTGTTTGTGTGGATGGGTATGCTGTAGGGGTGTGTTTTCACTTATGAACGAGGACTTAAAATTGTCATTACACCTTAAGAATAGCATAAGTTATGCACATTAGGAACTTAATTAGCATATATATTTTACATTCAAATTGCGTCAGGGAAATCTTTGATATTGCAGTGACACCACAATCACTTACCAAATATCATGATTGTTGCCATTTTTCCCAACCAAAATATCCCCTTTTCTTAGCAGAAGCTAGGGGACAATAATCCCATTAAAATTATATTTACCAAAAATTTGAATTTTGTATGGAATATGGTAGTCTAAATATAAAGCATTGCAACCATTTTAACCTCATTTTCAATTGAAAAAATAATAAAAGTGGGTATATCAATAAGTTTGATAAAGATCTTCAAAAGATATATACTGCATCTTTATAATTATTTATAAATTTTTGCCAAGCTTGCAAGGGGAATAGTTCTTCAACAACCTGCCTCTCTCCCTAAATTAATTAAACATGATGTGGATGCATGATAAATGCACAAATTGCTGTAAAACAGACTATACACAGACAAATTAGTGAGATTTGGCTCAATATGAAGGATTGTATTAATTATTAATAACCTGCATATTAGCAGGATCCAACTTGATCTGGGTGGATCTCTCAAGTAGGGTCGGTCGGTCAGCATTTTTTTTTTCCTGATTTATTTTTTAAATCTGAAAAATGGGAGAAATAATGAAAAAAAATTTAAAAAGAAATTTTCTTTAAAAAAAAACGAAAAAATGGCTGATTTTACAAGAAAAAAATCTTCCAAAACGCAAATTTAGGGTCGGTCAGGTCTGTAAGACAGGGTTTTTTTCATTGCCTTACCAATTAATTATTCTTATAATTTCACCCATATTGTAGATAACATCATTGTCAAAAGCAGCAAGAGAAGCAGCAGCAGCACTAGAAGCCAGACAGAGGAAGATTATTGCTGGTCCCTGGGTTAAGGTGAGGGAGTTTGGTGAGCAGGATGGACCTGGCAAGCTGAAAAGGGCAATGCATATGGTACTCAGTCCTGATGGGGATGTGGTTGTAACAGATATGTGGGCATCACAGATTAAGATCTACAGCATTGAAGGGGAATACAAATCTCGCATTCATACTCATAGTACACCATGTCAAATTGTTGTCAGTTGTGACAACACTTGCTTTATGACAGACAAAAGTCAGCACATTACAATGTATGAATTAAGTGGTAAGTACAAAGGCTCATGGACGTCACCTTGTCTAGATTCATCATCACCTGCCCCACAGCTGTATGGCCTGGCAATAGATCATACAGGTGATTTGCTACTGGGTGATACAAAGAATAAGTACATCTATAAGCATAAGCAAGATGGTACCCATGTAGCCAGTATCAAGGTAGGCATAACATCATGTCATATTAAAGTGACATCACAAGGTACAATAGTCATAGCAGCAGGCTGGGACACTGATCCACAGGTGATAAGCAACACAGGACAGGTACTGCACACTCTCAAGCTTCCTGTGGGTGTCTCTGAATGGCAATGGAATTTTTACTGTAATGCTGGTATTATTTTCATTAGCTGCTGGTTCTATATCTTGTGCTACAATGAGTCTGGTGAATACCTTGGTTCTATGCCAATATCACCAATACAACCCTATGGTGGGCTTGTAATGACTTCATACAGCAAGACATTGTTGGTTTGTGGGAATAAATCAGTCAAAGTGTTTACTACCCCCTAATACAACAGTTAACATCTGCATTACACCAGTTATACTGCAGCAGATAACATTGTTCCTCCCTCAGAAATTTTAAAAGTTACAATTTTGTACATTCTCCATTATAAAAAAACAATTACCGTACCTTAATCACTAGAACTCATTCGATACCGGACATGGCAAAAATTATCGCTTCAAAAATGTAGAGTATGAAAGTATTTGCAAATTTGCAAAAAAATAATGTATAACAAGCTTGCATGAAGATAAGGCCAAAAATAAAAAAATACTTGTGTTGCCTCCCAAGAAAAAAATTTGGACACCCGACAAATTTTTTTTTTAATTTCCATGAACTAACAAATTTGACTGGGCACCAGGACTAGTCTACCATTTGGGAAAAGGATCTAATTAAATATAGCACATTCAAGTATTTTCTACATGAATATATACTGTCAGTTTTTTCTTTTAAAATGATCAAAAATTCTTTCAAGTGATCAAACTGGCGATATATCAAATGCAGCTATTTTTTCTGTTCTTCTACTTCCGGTTTCGCAATATTGTGTTTTCAGAATATAGAATGAATTTTATGATGAAACTATAATAATGAAAAAATTGTAATATTGTTAAAGCTTTTTGAGGCTTTTGAGTATTATTTTTGATCAAATAAGGTGTTAAATTCTACAAAAACATCCAAAATGTAAATTTCTGACATTGATATTTTTAAGAACTATGAAATGATTTTGTTGATATGAACAGTGATACATGACAATCTACCATACGGGTCTGTGTTGATGAAAATATATGTCGTGGAATGTGAAAATTTTGTTGTAAAAAGTTCAGAAGAGCTGCTTGTTTGGATTTCTTGCGTACCACAACTTTTACACATGTTTTATCAAATGAAAAACATAGGTGAATCATTTCATAAACAGACAAAATCATTATAAAAAAAAATCCCATATTTTCAAAACTTTGACCAGGCTGCGGAGGGCAACACAAGTATTTTTTATTTTTTGCCTAATTTCAATTTCTTGCCACATCAGGCTCTGAAGTAGAGCTAATAGGTTCTAAGGAGCTACAGATTATAAGTAGAAGTGCACTGTATATATTATTAGGTATTTGAAGTTACCTATTATAAAATGTAAATTAAAGCAATACTATAAGATTTTGATCAAACGAGGTTTTTGGTAAAAACAGCATAATATGAAGGAATGTGCCTAACTGAAAGTGTTTTCAAGAGTATTTTGTCAAAAAATGTTCTGCCATTAAAAAGGGATAAAAAGCACATGCATGCTTTCCTATACCCCAAATTTAATTCAACAAATGGCCATAAAAGAACAAGTTAGCATAATTAAGCCAAATCATTTTATGAGTATTACTATCTACTTAAAACAAACCTATTAACCTAAAAAAAAAATCAAAAGTCATGCGTGGCAGAGGGCGCTACATTTTCAACATTTTATTGTATTGCTTTAATAATGGAAAATCAGACATATTAACATAAAACATGTGTTCAGTTCAGTTTTTCATCAAGTT
Organism: Ophiothrix spiculata; assembly: GCA_000969725.1. NCBI lineage: Eukaryota > Metazoa > Echinodermata > Ophiuroidea > Amphilepidida > Ophiotrichidae > Ophiothrix > Ophiothrix spiculata. The sequence goes on from JXSR01S038068.1 coordinate 11,914, forward strand.
ATTTAATAATCGTTGGTCGCATCACATATCAATCTATTAAAATGTCCCAGCCTTTTTGAATGTGAACTTAAGTCAAAGTTAGGATGGGACAAGATACACTCATAACCAGTTTTAAGGTAGACATAGAACCAAAGTATAAAACAGTGACATTGTAGCAAATGGGTATACTCTGTGAGAACAGTCGAGTAAAGCTTTACCCAAGCACACGAAAAACCCTTTTTATGGGTAAATGTTATACTGTTGTTTGGTAGATGTTTTAACCACTCTTTTGTTGGGTAATTTCAACTACAATGTATTTATCTTTTGTTGAGTAAATTTTACCATAAAATATATTTTACCAGTGAAAGAGTAGTGGTTGTTCAAAGTGTACTCAGTATTGGATTTAGCATTACCTAACAGTGTAATATTGCTCCCCAAGTTATTAGGTAACATGGCACAGCTGGTGCTGTGTATGCATGTAAAAATGTTGTTGTATGATTTCCATTTAGTGCTTACTAAGCTTTGGCAATATTAAAAATTTTCTAATATCATTTTTTAATTTTGATTCCTTTCTTGACTTGCCATCCAAAGATATTGCAATGCCAAAACAATTAATGCAATCATCTCTGTTGTTATCATGCAATAGGAATTACTCAATCCTCGGTCAATCAAATAAGTACATCTGTGTTGAAAACCCATGGTAAAAGAATTACCTAACAGTGCAATGTTGCTCCCCCATATTAAACACAATGGCACAGGTGCTATGTATGTAAAAAAAAATGTTGTTGTATGATTTCCATTTGGTGCTTACTGGCAATATTAAGAATTTTTTAATATTGTTTTTTAATTTTGTTTCCTTTCATGACTTGCAATCCAAAGATATTGCAATCCCAAAACAATTAATGCAATCATCTCTGTTGTTAATATGAAATGTGATGACTCACTCCGAAAAGGGGGACTTTGCGACAGAACACTTTTTAAGAAACAGGTGAAAATAGGCAGCAAAAAATACAGAAAATAATAAGAATTTCTAGCAGATTTTCTGTTGTAAAATTTGATTGCCTTGATCAATTTCAACACGTAAGGTGTCATTTTAAAGCTTTGAAAATACTGCAACAGATGAAATGAAAAGATCAAAATTGATATCATCTGCAAAATCCCCCCTTTCGGGTGAGCCATCACAAATAGGAATCTCTCAATCATCGGTCAATCAAATAAGTACATGTACATTTGTGTTGAAAACCCATAATGTTCGTACAAATTATGTATTTTGCACTGATTATTGTATGTGTACTAAACCAATGAGGAAATAAAATCTGAATCTGAAAGTCTGAAACATTGATGTCTATAATATCACTTTTATTCTAGGATAGAGTTTCATATCTATCATCATTGATAGCCTGTTTATTGTTTCAAACAGCAAAATAATCCAGTTATGCATTCAAAGTTCATGTTCGTGCAAATAAACCATCTATCCATTATCCACACATATTAGATTGCTCACAGAGAGCCCGGGGGGGTGCCTTAACTCACACTCAAAAATAACAAGTTGGGCACCTTAAGTAAAGGAACCAAGAAACAAAGAAATTTAAGCTTAGTGATACCATCCTAGTCAGGTCAAACCAGAAATTTAATAACACCATAGATTTAGAGTGGGGATACCAGACTCGGGTCCATTTGCATCTTATCATATCATTTGCATAAAGTAGTATTTGTATCTGCACACAAATCGCTGCTCTAAAAGTCAAATTTGGTGGGCTCTAGCTGCACCAAAGTACACAAAATTTGAGACCTAGGTAAGAGATAGATAACAACAGAGGAGGGTGCCATCCCGGGGGTGCCATTTAAATTGGGTAAAACCTGGGAAATATACACAAAACTGATTCAGTTGAGTATCAGTCATATCTTGGTAAAAGCTAGGAAACAAAAGATGAGGGTGATAGTCATTTAGGATAAAACCTGGGACATATACACAAAACTTATTTAGTCATGTGCCAGTCCTCTGGCGTTGGTCAAACCTGGGTAATGCTAGAAAAAAAAATAAGAGGGCGACAGTCAATTTGGGTAAAACCTGAGAATTATATACAAAACTTAATCAGTCGAGTGTCAGGTCATACCTGGGAAAAAGATAGGAAGCAAGGAGAGGGCACAAGTCAATTTAGGTAAAACCTTGACAATTTACTGGTATAGTATGTAAAACTTATTCATTATGATGTCAGTCATCATTAAACAAGATGGCGCAATACTTGAGTAAAATGTTGATAACGACAGACGACGCAGCTGTTTAATCACCATTGAATAATGTTCATTAATTTGATCACCATGACATTCTTCTCATTATGCTAGAAAGAAATATATAAATTGAAACTGAACTTGTTTTGAAGTTTAAGAGTTCCTGGAACCCATGATCAAAAGTGAAACTAGCTGGCACCAATAGTTGAGTTTGTTTTGATCTTGGTATATATATTCGGGGTTTGTGTAATTGGCGAGTTATGGGATGGGCGAGTTATGGCGAGTTATGAACAAGGGCGAAAGGCGAGTTATGATCAAGGGCAAAAGGCGAGTTATGATCAAGGGCAAAAGGCAAGTTATGTACAAAGGATGGGCGAGTTATGGCGAGTTGTGAACAAGGGCAACAGGAGAGTTATGACCAAGGGCAACAGGAGAGTTATGAACAAGGGCAAAAGGCGAGTTATGGACAAGGGTGAAAGGAGAGTTATGGACAATTACTGAACAAATACGCATGCAGAATTAAGCAGCAAGGAAATCAAGAAAATATTTCTTAGAATCCCATTAAAAACACATACAATTTCTAGCTGGAAAGAAAAAAAGGGATTTTTTGAGCCACTGGTTCCAAATAAAGGAGGTGGGCATTTTTACCACACATTAAGTCTTTGGGGAATAATTTCTATTTTAGTTTTACTACTCTTGAATTAATGCTAATGAAGCACAAATATAAAGCATAAATTAAGATGATGTGTTACAGAGTAGAGTCTTAATAGACAGAAGATCATCCCTGTCACTATTTTACCAGTTTGTGCAAGTGAAAAGGTGGTCTGATTTTTGCATTTACTTACTCCTATTGTGTTAAAATTTGTGAACAGTGGAACTTATACCCTGGTCACATAACCTTGTGGCGAGGTTACGATGTGTTTACGGCGTCAATTCAGCAGACGCCGATCGGACAACGGCTGGTGTCTGACCGGAGTTCGCCGGAAGCATGCCGCAAGAATTTAATTCCGAGTTAAAACCTTGCGGCTTGTATACGATGTCTTCAGTTACTGTTATGGTCACATAACCACCTGCGTCCGCCAGGCGTCCGACCGGATATCACAAGCATTCAACCGATGTCATACCGGTGTTGCGGCTTCTTGTGGCTTATGTGACCAGGGTGTAATAGACATCACTTGTTTGGAACCAGATCGCACATTTTGGGCTCATTATGCAAGAAATTACATTATAACTACTTCCGCAGCTCGTATATTCAGTCCAGAGAGAATGGCAGAATCCAGTAGGCTGCTGGATCGAGCAGTGCAACTGTGGATGCGGTTTCATTCAGCCACATTTATATGTTATGACCCCAAACACAAAGTTGCTTTTCATACACACAAAGTTTGTCTTAATTGTTATCTTCTTAGAAAAAATATGTAAAATCTGTCCGACAAATAAGAAAATCAAGGTGCCAATAAATAGTTAAAATTTTACAAAGAAATAACAAAGTCCCCATAGCTATATTTTTTAGTCAGCTTTTTGTCAAAGTTAGTGATTTTTTTCGAGAAAAAAATCACAGAATCATTAGATTTTACGGGTCTTTTGGAATGAATAAAGCATAGTTAAACATAAAAAGATTAAGGATCCAATAGCAAATATGAAACTGCATGACGTAGGGTGGGGACTTAATAGGGGTGAAAATCAAAATTTTGGAAAATAATTATGTCCACTTCATGATGCATTGAGTCATTAGAAAGATATTTTGTATAGGAAATGGGTATCTAGCGTGAAAAAATACTCCCACCAAAAACGAAATCTTTATTATTTGCCTTTATTCATAACTCCCTCTTGCCCTTATTCATAACTCGCTTTCGCTCTTGTTCATAACTCGCCTTTTGCTCTTGTTCATAACTCGCCTTTTGCCCTTGTTCATAACTCGCCTTTTGCCCTTGTTCATAACTCGCCTTTCGCCCTTGTTCATAACTCGCCTTTCGCCCTTGTCCATAACTCGCCGTAACTCGCCCATCCCATAACTCGCCATTTATCCATCCCCATATATTCGGAAGCTATACTAGCCTGTTAACCGAGATTTTTACTGAGGTCAGAGAAAGAAAAGTGGACTGTTAGAAAGTAACATGTTCATTTTGTTTGACCTTAAACTAATTTCAATACTTCTGAAAATTTGACGAGTAAAAAACTACTAACCCCTGCAGCTGGGCCCATATTCATGAAACACCGCTAACTCTAGTTGGCTGCTTACCTATTGTATACCTGTTAAATTTTGTTAGAGTTAGCAGCCAACTAGAGTTAGCAGCGTTTCATGAATATGGGCCCAGCTGGTGTTTTGGAGATTCTATTTGCTGACCTATTGCCGCCAATAGTTTCACATCACGACAAAATGTTTGATAGCGAAAATATTGTTTGTAGGCCAACTACGTTTTGACACTATTATGGGTTTGGAGATGAACTTAGTACATTGACCAAAACAAGTACCTGTGCTTTTATTTATAACCAATGGCCTTATAATAGTAACCATAAATTAGAAAAACCATAAATTAGCCAAACCTAGAAAAAATTGCAAAGAGGCTGATTTCAACAGATTATGATAAGTATAGGTGTAAATATTAACAGAAAAAAAGTGAGAAAGGGTAGGGGGAACCTTATTTTTCGGGGGTCATAAAAATAGGGGTAATTTGCCCTAGGTTTTGCATAAAGCATGTCGTATTTGATATCAAATTAAGGGAAATGCAATTTAAAACACTGAGTGATCTGTTTATTTTGTTACTTTATCACCTTGCAAAACATTATACCTAATTAGAGACATTATGACCTAAAAATCGTGATTTTTGTTAAAAATAGCCAAAATTCAAAATGTTGATATTTTTTATCTCTAAATTAGATTTTATTTAGAAACGAAAATGACAAAGAACCTGATTCCATTTGCTTGTGAAAGTTAAAAGTGTAAATATTTACAGAAAAAAAGTAAGGAAGGGTGGGGGCTGGGGAACCTTATTTTCCGGGGGTCATGAAAAAGAGGGGGTCATTTGCCCTAAGATATGTATAAAGTATGTCGTATTAAACATCAAATTAAGGGAAATGTAATGTATAACACTGGGTGAATTGTTTATTTTGTTACTCTATCACCTAGCAAAAACAAAAACAAAAAAATTATACCTAATTAGAGGCAATATGACCTAGAACTCGAAAGTTTAAAATTTTCGTTAAAAATAGTTAAAAGTTTTAAATATTGCTATCATTTTCCCTATATTCGTGTTTATTTAGAAAAGAAAATGGCAAAGAAGCTGGTTTCAACTGATAGTGGAATTGATAGGTGTCAATAATAACCAAAAAAGTATGGG
>JXSR01S038069.1:4579-27712 GCA_000969725.1 Ophiothrix spiculata
TCTATTGTGGACAGTGCAACCTCAGTCTTGATGTTATATGCCATGAATTTGTTTTTTGAAGCATTCATCATAAGACCAACTGTTGCAGCAGCATCCTCAACTCTGGTCAGAAGTTTTGAGCTTGTTGTAATGTGACGGATAGCAAGGCAATGTCATCTGCGAAATCTAGGTCGGTAATGACTTCTGCAGGGTGTTTTTGACTTCTTTGAGGTGTTACTGTAAAGCCCAGCATAAAACTTAACTTAAAAAATAATAATAATCGACTTTTAATAGCGATTTTCAATTTGGATCACGGATCCTATTGATAAAACCAATATAATTTGCTGCAGGTAAATCATCATAACCAATTCACTTCAAGTGCTTTTGATTTCAGAGCACTTCATATCAGTACTGAGATAGTAATATTCAGGCCCGTAGCCAGGATTTTTGCAAGGGGGTGCGGATTTTCAAAAAGTGGACCTATTGGAGGAAAACATTTTGTTTTGGTTTTTAGAAAGTGACAAGCAAGACAAAAGGTTTTCAGTAGTTTTTCAAGTATTTTGTGTAGTATTTTATTAAGAAACGACCTACATTTACATGTTTTGGCGCTTTAGGTGTTCTTTTGGTGGACATTTAGGGGAATTTTTGTGGACCTTTTTTGTACATTGTCAAATTTGGAGGGTATGACGCCCCAACCGCACCAACCGCCCCCCCCCCCCCCCCCCCTGGCTACGGGCTTGGTAATATTTACCCTTTCTGCAGCTTCCCATATCCTGGGTGGAGCTGACAATGATGACATTATTATCAAGTAACAGTTTTAGATGGGAATCAAACCCAGGACTCAAAGCGAGGAGGTACTGCTGCGCTGATCCGATTCCTCGATGGCAACTCTATTTAAGTTTGCTAAACTTAATTAACAATTATTCTTTACATTATTTCTTTTCCAGAACTATATCAAGATGACAAAAAAGAGAATAGCCATAATTGGTGCTGGAGCCAGCGGTCTCACTGCCATCAAATGCTGTTTGGATGAAGGGCTTGAACCTGTGTGCTTTGAAAAGACAAAAGAGATAGGCGGATTGTGGAACTATCGTGAAAGTGACGAGGAGCGAGATGGCCTGGCCTGTGTTTTCAAGTCTACAGTAATCAATACCAGTAAAGAAATGATGTCATATAGTGATTTCCCTATCCCTAACGAGTATCCCAATTTCATGCACAACACCTATGTCAATAAGTACTTTCATCTATATGCAGATGCATTTGATCTGTATAAACACATCAAGCTGTATACTTTGGTTGACATGGTAACCCCTGCTCCTGATTTTGAGTCTTCAGGATGTTGGCAAGTCAATCTCGTGGATAGAGAAACGGACAGAAAATGGACAGAGACTTTTGATGGTGTTTTGGTATGTAATGGGCATCACACCTATCCGTATGTACCAGATTTTGAAGGATTGAAAGACTTTGAAGGAAAAGTGGTACATACTCACGACTACAAACGACCAGCTGGATATGAGGACAAGAGAGTTCTGGTTATAGGGGTTGGTAATTCTGGATGTGATGCAGCTGTAGAGTTGAGCAGAACAGCTTCTCAGGTAAGACATGGTACTCATAAGACCAGGGGCCGTATTCATAAAGCACACTTAGCTTAAGGGCAACTCTTGCACTTCATTCTTAAGAGTTGCCCTTAACTAAGGGAAACACTCAAGTGCATTAAATTCATGCACTTAAGTCATTTATGAATTTAATACACTTAATTTTTTCCCTTAGTTAAGGGGAACTCTTAAGAATTAAGTGCAAGAGTTGCCCTTAGGCTAAGTGTGCTTTATGAATACGGCCCCTGGGTCCTGTCAATTAATTTGACTTGATATGAAGACAAGAGAGTTCTGGTTATAGGGGTTGGCAATTCTTGATGTGATGCTGCAGTAGAGTTGAGCAGAACAGCTTCTCAGGTAAGATATGGTACTCATAAGACCAGGGTCCTGTCAATGAATTTGACTTGATATGAAGACAAGAGAGTTCTGGTTATAGGGGTTGGCAATTCTGGATGTGATGCTGCCGTAGAGTTGAGCAGAACAGCTTCTCAGGTAAGATATGATACTCATAAGACCAGGGTCCTGTCAATTAATTTGACTTGATATGAAGACAAGAGAGTTCTGGTTATAGGGGTTGGCAATTCTGGATGTGATGCTGCTGTAGAGTTGGGCAGAACAGCTTCTCAGGTAAGATATGGTACTCATAAGACCAGGGTCCTGTCAATTAATTTGACTGGATATGAAGACAAGAGAGTTCTGGTTATAGGGGTTGGTAATTCTTGGTGTGATGCTGCAGTAGAGTTGAGCAGAACAGCTTCTCAGGTAAGACATGGTACTCATAAGACCAGGGTCCTGTCAATTAATTTGACTGGATATGAAGACAAGAGAGTTCTGGTTATAGGGGTTGGTAATTCTGGATGTGATGCTGCCGTAGAGCTGAGCAGAACAGCTTCTCAGGTAAGACATGGTACTCAATAAGAACAGAGCCGAATCAAAGCTCTTTTAAATTAAACTAAAAAACAAATTAGCTGAAGTAAAATATCTTGGGTCTGGTACCATATTCCATAATGGACTAGATAAAATATGAAACCAGAGCACAGTAATTTCCCATATCTGCGAGAAAAAGGAGAGCAACTAGTGTACATGAATTCCGTAATCTAGTTGGCACACCATCGAAGTATGAAACAAACTATACATAATTATTTACACATGTATTGCCACATGAACTAATTCGTTTATAGTAATATTAGTATTACGATTGAGACTTACATTCTGAGTTCACTATCGTTCTGAAATGTCTTTGCAGTTTAGCTGTTGGTTTGCGAACATAGGACATGCGTAGCCTAGCGGAAAGTCCTTGACTGTTAATCACTGGGCATTGAGAGTCGTGGGTTCGAGTCTGGTGGGCGGCGTGTGTAGTGTCCTTGAGAAAGATACTTCTATTGAGCTCCTCTCCACCCAGGTGTCAAATGGGTACCGGCTTTCTTCAATGCTGGGAAGGTAACAGACTCGCGGGGAAGGAGGTGTTGTCATCTCCTCACCGCAAATATAACAAAAATATGTGGAGTCTGGCCCAATCGCTTCGAAAGAGAGATGGGCACTCCGACCTGTGAAATACAGGCCGTCAGCCCCTTTTTTGCGAATAGTTCTATATTTATTGGCTTCATATTTGATAGGCTATGTTTGTTGTGTTTTCAGGTTCATCTGAGCACTAGAACAGGCACTTGGGTGCTAAACAGACTCCAAGAATATGGTCTTCCTGCAGATATGGTTGGTGTACGCAGGATTTACTCTGCACTTCCGATAAAACTACTACAAGCAGAAATGGAAAGACGAACCAACCAGCAGCTTGATCACCATAGCTATGGGCTCAAACCAAAGCACGGTGTCCTCCAGGCTCATCCCACCGTCAATGACGATCTGCCAAATCGTATTGCTAACGGCACGGTAAGAATCAAATGCAACGTGAAACGATTCACCAAAAATTCTGTAGAATTTGAAGACGGGACCAGTGAGGAAATTGACTGTGTAATCTTAGCAACTGGTTACACATTCAGTTTCCCCATGGTTGATACTAAGGTAGTATCTGTTAGTAGGAACCAAGTGTCCTTATATAAGAATGTGTTTTCTCCTGATTTGAAGCATCCAACTTTAGCTATCATAGGTTTAGCTCAGCCATGGGGCGCTATTAATCCTATATCTGAGATCCAATGTAGATGGGCTACTAGAGTCTTCAAAGGTGTCACTAATCTGCCATCGAAAGAAGTTATGTGGGCGCATATTGAGAAGTACAAATCTGACATGCAAAAAAGGTATATTTCCTCCCAGAGGCATTCCATCCAGGTGGATTTTGTACCCTATATGGATGAAATTGCTGTTGAATTTGGAGTCAAACCAGATCTCTCAAAGTTACTGTTCCAAGATCCCATGCTTGCTCTACGGTGCTTCTTTGGACCGTGTTTACCCTATCAGTATCGACTGATGGGTCCAGGGAAGTGGGGTGGAGCCAAGCAAGCCATTGAGACTGTATGGGAACGGATGCAAGCTGCATTGAATACCCGTAAAGTCCCTCCAGCAGAATCTTCAGGATTTTGGCTGAAAATGTTAATCCTTATAGTTGTTGTAGTAGGTGTACTGTTGATATTTATGTAAGGGGAATAGTCAATTAAGATCCGATCAAGTCAGCCGAGCCGAGCTGAGGTTCTTTGACCCATGAAAGAAACTAATTATCAATACTGACCGACTGAAATAGCAATCATTTAAGTATATAGTTGTTTGAATAATGGATTATTACTATCCTTAAAGGGGCATTGGACAAAATTTTGTTTGTGGATGATTTACACTTCCTATGTTAGAAAATAACAGTCAATTACCAAATATCGGGAAAATTTATTCAAAACCTTCAATAAAGTCAATAATTTGAATTTTATTTTATTTGTTGATTTGGGGTATAAACCAGGTACCAGGGGGATTGTGGTTTGTGAGACACCTTTTTTTTTTAACTTTGTACCGTGGGTTTTGAGATTCTATTATTTTTAACTTTGTATCTGTGATGAAGGCTTGAAATATTGAATTTATTTTGATTGTGCAATACATAGTAATCAAATTACTTTAAATTTTAAGGATGTAAACCTATGGCAACAATTCATACCTGCCAACCTCTGAAACCCGGAAATAGGACCTAGGAGTGTGAATCATGCATGGTGGGGTCTGCCCTTAGGGCTCCAGCAGGGTCCAGGGCCCCCTTAATGACCCTGATGGAGTCTAGGATCAATGTCCCAGTGGGGTTTGAGGAGGAAAGCCCTTGAAGCCTGAGAGGTTCTGCACATCTTACACCACTGGAGGGGCCATTTCCCGGGGGCATTCAATAGGTAAAATAACAGTAAAATGTAACAGGGGTTAATTGAGTCCAAAATAAGTAAAGGTCTTGTGCATGTGAGATATTGTTACCATCCAATATGAGTGTTCTGCCCTCCTTCAACTACCCTACCAGCGCCTAACGTGATGCACAGGGGACAGCTCGCAAGTCTGACGGCTCGCAAGTCTGACGGCTTGCTAGTCTGACAGCTCGCTAGTCCGAATTGTAATTTACGCTCGCCAGTCCAATTTATAAAAAAGGCTCACTAGTCCGAATTATATCAAAAACAACTCGCTAGTCTGAATTTTGTAAAAAACGGCTCGCTGGTCCGAATTTAAATAACAACTCGCTAGTCCGAATTTTGAAATAGACTCACTTGTCCAAATTTTAAAAACAGCTTGCTATTACAAATAGGAAAAAAATGTGCATATTTCTATTTCAGATTCGGACAGCGAGCTGTTTTCAAAATTCAGACTAGCGAGCCTTTTTAAAAATTTAGACTAGCGAGCCTATTTTGATATTCAGACTAGCGAGCTGTTGTTTAAATTCGGACTGGGGAGCCGTTTTTAAAATTCGGACTAGCGAGATGTTTTTAAAATATGTACAAGCGAGCTTTTTTTTCATTTTCAGACTAGTGAATCTTTGGACTAGCTTGCTGGTTTTTTTTTTTTTTATTTGACTAGCGAGCCCTTTTCAAGGTTATATTTTCCCCATTGAATAATGTGTTTGGACTATCGAACCTTTGGACTAGCGATCCTATGGACTGGCGAGCAGACCCCATTGCACCATCTTGAAAATTTATTGCATGATAAAACATGCATGTTATTTTGCCCCACAATATTTTGTGATTTAGGGTGTATTTAATTAACTTTTGTTGAGCTTTTTGTTAACATTTTGTAAAAACTGCAAAGCTTTGTATGTCCATAAAGGTCAAACTATTGTTTCAGATAGTTATTATTCTTGGACTAAATAATTGAATATCGGAATGCAAGAGTGACCCAAGTCCACTGGAATAGTTTAAAAGAAACAGTTTTTTAGGTTATGCCAATTTGGCTCGCAGGGTAGGTTAATGAATTCAATTGCCATATGAAACATGATTTTTCTATAGTATTTGTGGTTGCAATGCTTTGCAGGGCGTCATTTTAGACAGTGGACTTGGATCAGTCTTGCATTCACATGTGCTTTATGTATTGATTTTTATGTAAAACTGGGGGCGAGATCCATCTGGATCTAATATTTTGTGCAGTAATGCATCTGTGTTTATATGCTGTGCTTGTCTGAGCCAAATTTCATTGAAAAAATCAGTCGGAAAAACTGTATTTTCACATATTTGCTGCAGAATCTTTCTTTAAATAGTTTTTCGACCTCCATTTTGAAATGGGACTACCGATTTTCATTTTTTGCATGTTTTCTAAGCAATATAGACAGAACCTACACCTAACATCAATTATCTTCCAATTTCAAGAGGAAATTTGGCGGAGAACATGGTTTTGACTACTTATGATACATTCAATAAAACAACATATGTATGCAAGACTGACCCAAGTCCATGGATTTTGACAACTTTTGAATGCATAAAGGACTATTAGGGGCACTTGCGGTGCGGATTCATTTTAGTCCTTCAGGCACAAGGTAGCCCTAGCTGTAACTCATTTTTGAAAAAAAAAAGTGGACTTGGGTCAATCTTGCATTATGGTATTCAATTTAGAGCCTAGCACAATTGCATGCACATTTTATGCAACTTCACAAATTATGTTGGTTTGGCATATGTGACGTGTTCTGTCAAAACCACTCACTTCTGGGCAGAGTATCATTTTTGAGTTTTTTCCCTATCTATATTCTACTCATCTTCAGCTATCATAGGGTGCTTGAGTTTTTGGAAACGGACATTCCTAGCCAAAATTATGCAATTTTGGAATTGACTTCCTCCAAAACATGAAATTGAGAAATCAGGCTTTAAAGTTATTATGAAAATTCACATGCAATTGAAAAATAGCACATTTGCAGAAATAACGTGTTCCAAAATCCAAAAACTCTCCAAAAAATATTTTTTGGGATTGGATTTTCAATTCAAACTTCAAGAATTGTGTTCAAAAAGGCTTGAAGATCCGAAAACTACCAAAATCTGAAAATACTAAAATTGTACCCCTTGGACCAATTTAGCCAATAATCAGTTTCTATGGCCTGCCCAGAAGTGAGTGGTATCGACAGAACACGTCACGTCACATATGCATATACTGAGATCTGTATCTTTGAGATTTTGATTGATCTAGACCTGTGCTCCATATAGGCAGCCCTGTAGAAACTTGATTATTGTATTGATACCTATAGGTATCAATCATTTTTAAAACCACGATTTGAATAATTGGTACTTCTGACTTTGGAAGTTGCATATGTTACCTGATTGTGGTGTTTATTGTACCTTCCCATTCAAGGAACCAACCTTAGTCCCTCCATAGGGGAGCGAGTCATCTTGAATTTCAAAATGGCTGCCATGATATATGATTTCATTTATAACTTGTCATTTGAACATGTGAGCCATAATCTTAGTATCCTGTGAAGTGTTCAGGAATAGAACCAGTAATACATTATCTTATTTAATTTAGATCAATAGAAATCTGATGATAATTATCATTGTTAAACATCCCCCAACTTCAATCAAACAATGATTGCAATGACCCATCATTGTTATTAATTTGAAATGATATATTTACATAAGGTTTGTGGTAAGCAATTAGCATGTTTTTCCCCACAATCAAGGGATGACCTTAATATTTCTTAAAATTTAAACATTTCCCAATTGAACAATCACTGTATGGCTTAGATATTTTTACAATTTGAATATCAAAGCAAATGCAAATGTATTTCAAAATTTATAAATCAACTAAATAGTTCTTACATTTTCTGAGTGATTCACCTTTGTTAGCATAACCGGTACTGCGTACAGTAGGATGTCTAATTACATGTAGTAGTTTGTCACAATGGGATAATACACCCCAGTGTAGCTCGTATGATTCCAATGATGTAGATACATGAAAAATAGTTTCTACTCAAAGAAAAAATTGTAAATCAAAATTTAGATGTGCATTACTCCAATGATCAGAAATAGCATGTCAAGGACTTGGTTGTGCAACTTTGATGGTAAAGGTTTCTATGAATGAAGCAATTCTTGGAGGTTTTTCTCTTGCCATTCTGATGTTCAGTTGCACATATTTTTGTATTTTGAGTTTTGATGATATTCTGTCAGGAATTTGATTTTAATAAGTGTTATAAGTACATGCTTGAAGTTCAATATTGTGGCTAGCTTACATAGTTATAATGCCATATGCTTGCAAAGTGTCGAGACGACATGCACTGTAAGTGGTAGCTAAGGCCTATGTCACATTGTTCTCCCACAGTGGTACCAGATACGTTTCAGGTTAACTACTCAGTGTCTCTTATTCTCCCGGGCTCATTCTACAGTTGTCGTCATTTGTTTGTTTATACAGTACTACAAAGGTGTTGCCTAGTTATTCCTTCAAAATATTGAGAAGACAAAATTAGTAGTAGCTGTGCCGATCTTTCCACCTTGGCTTGCCACAGTTGGTCCAAAACTTTTTCAGTGCTACCACACAGTTTGACTTGGGTTTCATTCCTATTTTAGTGATATTACATCCAGGAAGGTTGGCACAAATAGAAGCCCAAATTTTCCTGCAGAATTTTGAAAGGACAACATATGCAGTTGCTATGCCCAGTTTGACAACTAAGGGGTAATAACAAGCAACGGAGACCTGCAGATTGTAGTTTTGAATTTTCCACTAGTCATCGTTAGTAATGACAGTCTGTGGTGGCTAGACGTCAGTTAACGCTGACCAATTCACTAACTACCACAGACTGTCATTACTATCAGTTGCTTTCAGTTGCAAATTTTTTTAATTTTGTGATGACAGAAAATTAGTGGCAATGTCAAATGGATTTTCGTTGGTCACTGCAAACTTCAGTTCTTTGACATTTCCATGCTATTTGTAGCGGCTCTAGTCATTTAGAGGTCGTCACCTTCCGTCGACAACAAGTCGTCACAGTGTGAGCATGCCTTTTCGTCCATAATTTTGTGATTTTCAAGTTTGTTTCCTTCTGTCGACGACAAGTCATCACAGTGTGAGCCTGGTTTTACTCTCCAAGGCCCGACAGTGGTGCATAATCTCTTTTAGTAAAAACACAAGGTCGGATATGTGAAATTCTTTGTACCTATTTTTTCAGATGAAATTACATCATGTTGAGATAATTTAAACCAATACACAAACAAAATATAAGCTTACCAAGAGCTTTCGCCATGTCTTGTTCACTCAATGGTTCGGTTTAGGGCGGGACTTCTGACAAAGAAGAGTATTGTATGCTTTTGACAGTTTGTGTCGCCCCTGGTCCCGGTTTAGGCTACTTCACATTCTGTTTAGAACTTGTATATAGATTGGCTCACATGAGAACCTATATAGTCATGCCTGCAGAATGCTGAGGACGCCAGATGGGTTGAAAGCCTACTGTTTCTCCATGGCCTTAGCCTTAGTTACACACAGTTACGCCTAAACCACTGGTTAGACCAAAAAGGGGTCACTCAACTTTGATTTTGATAGGCGTGTACATGTGCAGTCTGATTTCTAAAATGGAGGTGTAGGGAACTGAAGAGTGATCTTGACATAATTATCCAAAAAGGATTGAAATTAGTGTGACAATTTCAATTTTTTTGTGGAGACCAAATGACAGGAGGAAAGAGGGAGCTAAAGGCAGGCAAAACTTTCTTCTTGTAGTGGGCAAAATACCCTTCCAGTACCAACTAAAAACATTATCTTCCTCCTTCCCTTGTTTTCTTTCCTTCCCAAAAGGCACAGCTTGTAGATGTGCATGGTGCCCAAGGCAAGATATGAAAGTGGTGTGAGTAATCAAGGGAGTAGGTCCAGGAGGCGGAAGCTCTTATAAATTTTATCACTTTTGAGGGCCTTTTGAGATCGAACTTTGCATTATCAAAATAGTTGTCAATTTTTTTTCAATGCCATATCAGCCATCCCTCTCTTAAGCCAGCACATGCTCTTATTTGCCCCTGGCTACATTTCTGCTCTTAACTCTCTTCTTCCCTTCTCCTCTTTCTCCCCATTTCCTTTCCCTTTTCATCTACTTGGTCACAATCCATGATGTGATTGCATGCTAATACAGAGATACGCAGTGTTCTTCACCACAGTGTATATCTTCATGCAGTTGCATTAACTACAACTGGCTAAGAATGGGTGATGGGTTAACTTGTAATGTTTAAGGGGGTGATAGTGTTACGCAATCCTGTGCTCAGATATCCTTGATCCTTAAGACTATACTATTTTGAAGAGCAATAAGGGTCACTGTAAATCCATCTTCCACCATGGACAGAAAGTCCAGATGTTTTAGATAAATTTAAGTAGTCCCGTCTTTTCTTCAACATTAAGTTGGTAAAAGACTACGTACCATAGGCTGTATTATGGATTTTTACTATTGTAAATAAATTCCATCAAGAGCCAATTTGTTTCCAGTGAAGGAAAGCATGAGTGAGGTTTTCTATTTTTGAGAACCTCGGAGATAGCTATTGTGATACGCGTTTCGTTTAACTGTGATCAAATAAGATTGATCAATTTGTGTAAACTCATCAGCCACTTTTTAGCCATGCTTAATTTAGAATCTACCTACAGTTAGGCCTTAGGCCTATACAGTTTTAGTAGATCTATAGTTTATGAAGATAAATAATAAACATTTTCTGTCTATAGAATTCTCGTTGAATATTTTGCATAATCACTTCTTTTTGTTGACCTATATGAACGACAGATGCAATATATTGTTTTTTTAAAGCAAACATTGTCATTGAGGTCAATTAAAGTGACGCTTTATTTAGCGAGAAATGTACAGAGTGACTAGTGATGGTTTTGTCAATCTGTGTACATTTAAGACAGAGAATGAGAGAAGTTACATCTTTCGAATTCAGCATTTTTTTGATCACATAAAGCGAGGCCTATTTGTTCTTTAAACAAATAAAATCTTGCAATGAGATCAGATGTACAATAGACTTACATTTTATATCGGTAAGAGTATTTAACATATCATGTTATAGACTGTATATTTATATGACTCTGAAATTATATAAACTTCTTAGCCGGCATATTTTAGAAGTTATAGAATTACAAAACCATACAGAATCGTATAACTTTTTGATATGAAAATGTGTGATCCTGGAATAAAAGAAACTTGTATCTCGAACTAGGTTTAAGACGAGCAAATAATATAGTATAGGCCTACTTATGATTTTGTAGGCCTACAAAATATCTTGCCGTACTACTATAGTGATTTTAACAAGTTCTTTAGTGTTCAGCAATCAGACACTAATACCAATATTATGGTGTCATAGAATGTCTATTATTTCTTTTAAAACCTCAACCAAATGTAAAATAATCTACACAGGCTAAATTTTGAGTTTAGAAGAATGACAGACTATTCTTTTCAATCAGCCAAGTCCTCAAAATGTTGGACTTTTGTTGATAGTTTTGGAATTCAAAAGACAGCAGTTTGGACTCAGTTTTGTCCTCATGATGTCTTTTTGTTAACTTGTAATGATTATAAAGTTTGTTCACACAGGCACCTGCGAATTTCTAACAGCAGGATTTTTTCCATCAAAGTGGGTTAGCATAACAGTTTTTCCCTGCATGCTTTGCATTCTCAGAGTCCTGAGTGTCTGCATTTGATCTCTGGTCCTGTTGCTGTTTTTGTGTGTTTTCGTATTTAGCCCAACTCACGTCCATGGGTTTTTCTTTAGGTGCACTGGTCTTAAGATTTCCATCATCTTGCGACTAAAATTGATTAAAGAAAGATTTTAGACCACAATGGAAATAAGTTTCATTGTCCAAAGGCTTTCTTGTGTTATCCGTGGTGATCACAAAGGCTTTCTTGTGTTATCCGTTGTGAATTAAAAAGGCTTTCTTGTGTCATCCGTTGTGATCACAAAGGCTTTCTTGTGTTATACGTGGTGATCACAAAGGCTTTCTTGTGTTATCTGTGGTGATCACAAAGGCTTTCTTGTGTTATAGGTGGTGATCACAAAGGCTTTCTTGTGTTAGCCGTTTTGATCACAGAAGCTTTCTTGTGTTATCCGTGGTGATCACAAAGGCTTTCTTGTGTTATCCATGGTGATCACAAAGACTTTCTTGTGTTATCTGTGGTGATCACAAAGGCTTTCTTGTGTTATAGGTGGTGATCACAAAAGCTTTCTGGTGTTATCCGTTGTGATCACAGAAGCTTTCTTGTGTTATCCGTGGTGATCACAAAGGCTTTCTTGTGTTATCCATGGTGATTACAAAGACTTTCTTGTGTTATCCGTGGTGATCACAAAGGCTTTCTTGTGTTATCCGTGGTGATCACAAAGGCTTTCTTGTGTTATCCATGGTGATTACAAAGACTTTCTTGTGTTATCCGTGGTGATCACAAAGGCTTTCTTGTGTTATAGGTGGTGATCACAAAGGCTTTCTTGTGTTAGCCGTTGTGATCACAGAAGCTTTCTTGTGACAAAGGCTTTCTTGTGTTATCCGTGGTGATCAGCCTGAAGAATTCTTTCGATCATAATTCCACATCTCTGTGGGACAACTGCTCAGTGTAACATTTGCAAAGACGGCAGATTCAACTTTGTAGTGTCAAACAAGTTCTCAGAAATAGTTACGAGCTCATTACCATCAAAAGAGTCTGACAGAAGGTACACCAATATGTATCAAACAACATCAAGGCCTTCGCCTTACACCAATGAGGTCCCGGGTTTGATTTCCCCACTCAGGGCTGTTTGTGCATTTGGTTTTGAGTCCATGTTCGCTTCTGCAGGTTTTTCTGCGGGTACTCTGATCTTCCGCCTGCTCTCTGATCTTCCGCCTGCATTCAAAAACTGAATTAAAAAACATGTTGCAGCCCTGTTTAAGATAAGCTTCCTTGGAACCAAGTACCAAGTTGGGTTTCCTTGGTGAAAGCCTAAACAAGATGATTTAAAAAGAAAACCCTAAACATCTGAATCTATATTGGTCTGTTAATCAATCATCAATGCACATTTAGATTTCAATTTGTGATTTTAATTGCGAGGAAACCTTTTCATTGCCTTCTAATTCATGGATATCGTAGAGTGTGCATGACATGTATAGTTACAAATGTGCTAGCATGAGACGCCCTTGTTGAGCAGTGCTGGTTCAGTGCTGAGTCTTCAAACACGAGTGATAAATAAACAGTGTATATTCAGAAAATCACTTGAGAGCTATGGTTTGAAGGACGGATTGGGTGCATTTGCATGAAATTAATAATGTTTTGTTCATAAGGAAATGTATACACAGCTAATAAATTCTCCTTATGTAAACACCATAGCCATTAACTATCAAGGTGTCTGCTAGGCAGCTGGGCAAGTCTATGGCTAGTGAAAAGTCAAATGTAGTGACTACATGGTCACTACCCTATTGACCACATAGTCACAGTGCAGAGTGATTAAGTACACAAAGAGGAATTTAGCTGTGTATGTAAGAATGATATTTGCTGACAAAGTGGGAATGTTACATCCTGTTTACTGGTTCAATTAAGCTATGTTTGTATCCCATTTGTTGATCCATGAATTATGTGTTTTGATCATGGTTCCGACTCAACTACCAGTTGAATTGGTAACAATCAATTTTGATGGCATGATAACAAACCTTGTCAATGAATTTCAGATTCGGATTTTAGAAAAGTTTTAACAGGTAGAATTTCTTAATGCTTACCACAAACTCTTTTGTACATCAAGTCATTTCATTGATGGGCCATTACAATCATTATTGGGTTGAAGGGGGAGTCAGTGGATGCATCACCACCAATAAATAAGAGTTCACGTTTCTAATGGAAAATAAATAATAATGTATAAATGAGTGGTTGATGTTTCAATACTGTATTTATCATCAGATTTCCATTGATCTAAATCAAATAAGAAAATGTATTACTGGCTCTATTTCTGAACCACTTCACAGTACAGCCACTAAGATTATTTCTCATATCAAATGAAAAGTCATATTTTCATGGCAGCCATTTTGAAATTCAAGATAACTCGCTTCCCTATGGAGGGACTATTAAGGTACTGGTTCCTTGAATAGGAAGGTACAATAACACCACAATCAGGTAACATCATTATATAGGCAACTTCCCAGGTCAGAAGTATTTTATAATTCACGTTTTATTGCTGAAAGGTTATGAATAAAGTCATAATTCTGGCATTTTAAAGTAACTGCAAATGATTCTATGTGTACTTTACTTGCAATGGCCAAGTCCTGGCTGGCTGTTTTATATGATAGGGGTGCACCTATTATGATTGCAAATAATGGGCACCCAGTCTAGCCATCTTGTGACCTATGCAAGTATTAACAAGGGCATCATGACCAATTAATATAGCCATTGATTTACACCAGTTTACACTCTGTGAGTTAGGGTCACAACATAGTTCTTTTGAGCTACGAAACATTTAGGGCAACAAGTCTGTTTCTAATGCATCTTCTAATCAATAACAGATGCTTGGTGTTGAAAATCACCAAACGTTTGACATCAAAGAAAATTTTGTGGTGTATTGATTTTTCATCACCAGACCTCTGTAAAATACATTTATAGTTCCAAAGACTTGTTGCACTAAATGTTGACAGTTCACAAGAACCTTTTTGACCCTTACAGAACCTATGTCTATGCACATAGTACTCAGAAACTCAAAACTTTTTATTCTAACTTCTGATACCCCAATCCCTCCTATCAAATACCTGGGGGCTAAATCACTACCTACAGTTCTTCCCACAATCATCAAATTGCGGGCCTGATGTGTCCCCTGTTGTGCAAAATATTTACTATCTGTATGATGGTTGATTCAACTGATGAACAATCTTTGATATCAATATTCTGTGGTGTTAAAATTATTAAAAAGATACCAATAGATACAACACTGCACCTTGATGAAAAACACCTCAGATTGTTTTCATTTCCGTAAGTTTCATTGGTGCATTTCAATACACGTATAACATTTTGCAATAACCTCAATACATCGGGGAAGTAGTGACGTCATAATTTATGTAAATCACACAACACGTGCATTTTGGTTCCAAACAAACGGGTTGCACAGTTTACCACTCGTTAAGTTTATGTCTATTCTGTTAATACGAATGATCAGTGGAACCACTCAGGACATGATCATTTGTTTTGAACCAGATCCCACATGTTGGGCTAATTTACCAAAATACCAAGTGTCACATCGGCGATTCATCCCTTTCCCAAGATCACTATCTATTTTGAATTCTAGCTAGGAAGCCCATGCCTCACCCGGCTAGATGATTATATGGCCTACTTTGTTGAATTTGATAAGAACATCTGGTATTTTCGTGAACTTATATAGGCCCCATGTGGTATACAACGTTCGTCATCCTGAAAAAAACTGGCAAAAAATGTGCATCAGAACGGCAGAATATTAAATCACAATGAGAGATTAAAGAAAAGAGTTCAATAAACAGCACATCACAAACACAGATAAATCTTATCAAATTCAACAAAGTAGGCCCTATAATCATCTAGCCAGGTGAGGCGCAGGCTTCCCCGATAGTATTCAAAATAGATAGTGATCTTGGGAAAGGGATGAATCGCCGATGTGACACTTGGTATTTTAGTAAAAATCGACCATGCTTAATATTTTGTTTGAGATGTGATATCCTTGTTAAAGCCCCTGCTATGAGTCGATATGTCCCAGCAATGCGGGGAATATCATCTGTACACCCCGGCTAAATCGCCCGCTACACACCCGGCATAGCCGGGACAGTCTGTTGTACATCCCCGGCTAAGTCTCGGCTAACTTCCCGGTATGTGGGGCAATGAAAATCTCTACTTCCCCCGCTATATTGCCGCACTATCCCAGGTCCCCTAGGGCTGGGGAAGTAATTGATAAATGCATAAACAGGTGTAGAGTTAAATACTTTTATTTCTTACAAAAATAAATCTTATTACCATACAAAAATTTGATTCATTTTTTAATGCAATTACATCATTACATGTTTATGTCAAAGTTTTCCATGTGCAGGTTTCAACATGGAAGTTTGACTAGTCTTGACATGCCCTAAATAAATATGTTTCATTTCATGCAAACTAGCATAGTAAAAAGCATGAGCTAAAAAACTTGCAAATGGAAAAATGTTTCTTTTTGTAAATCTTTTAAGAATTCAGCTTCTATTATATTCCCTTTCATTTTGTCCCAACCGAAATATTTTGGAAAGTGACATAGCAACAGCGTTAGACATAAAGGTGGTTCCAGACTAGCTGTCATTGCGGCACACGAGGTTGTGGCACACGACAAAACATTTGCAATTTTGAGTTGTCGTACTGTAGCACGACACACTTGCATATTGCCACAATTGTCTGTCGCAACAAAAGTTTAGTTTATTCCAACTCAAAATATTGTGTCGTTGCGACCATCACGACAGGGTAGTCGATACATCGGCTTGTCGTACGCCAAGGAGATGCGACAAGGTTGAGTTTGCGCACTTTAAATTTTTGTCGTCACTCTTGTCGTACGATAACATGACACGCTAGTCTGAAACCAGCTTAAAGGTTTGTCAGTCATGTGAGACAACCTACAAATGCCTTGGACAAGCTGATAATGGTAAAATTGTCTGGTGAATAACCTTAAAATTATTGGCAAATATAATAACACAGACCTAAATCAAGCCACACACACATCAAAACTGCTCAATTTGTTTGAACTAGTCTTGTTGTATTTTTCATCATTGTTGCAGTTAAATTTTTTGTAGCATGCTCAATACATTCTAAAAGTAGATGTGTATAGAGTTGCAATGCCATATTAAAGTGATGAATTAATGATGTATTTTTATGCCTGCAACTTCTTTGTCACCAATTATTTCAAACTAAATTGTTCTATTTTCTTATAATAACGCAAGGTCACATATAGAAAGAGTAATCGGCTGAGCTGGCACGACACAACAGACAAATCAACATGCTTGTGGATAAGGCCTAAAAAAAGGTTGTTTGGTTGTACTCCAACGCCCGCCCCTATTTTTCGAAACTGGAAAAAAAGTTTTTACTGTACAAAAGTATAACGAGCCTAATTTTCGGATTTCCAAAAAAAGTTCTTTTTTTCTTTGATAATTTTGATCTTTTGAAAATATTGTTCTAATTGTTGTTTCCATTTTAAAACTGCTTTTAAACTTGTATAAAAAAGAGATTTTTCGGTACAGTAGACTTATTTGCATCTTTATAGAGGCCATATTTGGTGTAGCTTTGACTTCCGCCCGCCCGCACTTGCTCAAAAAAAGGTTGTGGAGGACAACCAAACAATTTATATTTTTGCCTAACTTCAAGGTTTATTGCTAGAAAACTCATGTGGGTTTTGTCTGCTGTGGCATGCTAGGTCAGTTTTAGCTCATGAGACTTACGCACAAATTAATTCAAAAGGATCATGAGATGGCAAATAGTTAAATTGGATATAAGTGGATGTTCAGTATGTATTTAATTTAAACGTAAAATTGTAACATAATTTTTTATGTTTTCTTATAAATATGTTTATTTTCATAAATATATATAAATATAATCTCATATAGTTTGTATAAATCACTACTACAGTATAAAAGCTGAGAAAATGTCAAATAAATAGATAATTATATGAAAATAAGTTGCTCAATTTGTATTTTGTGATTTGTACATTGATATCCCATATTGCTCACACCAATTACCACCAGCATCCAAACAAAATGAAAGGCCGAGATGCACTTTGTCATTTTGTAGTCGTTTTCATGCAGAATTTTTCTTGTGGTGTACAATTTTTACCATAGTGTGCATTGTTATTTGAAATGCTCATGTTGGTTCTAACTTGTTCACATGGAATACAATTTTATCCTTGTGTAAAACATTACCATCATTTCAAGCAGAGTTAAGCTTACCATGAAAAGCTCTAGCTTGTAGAAATCAATAGTAAAATGATTATAGAAAATACTACACATCAGTAAACACTTGTATGATGTAAAACATTAAAAATGAAAATGTATATTCTAAATGAATATGTAACTCCATGGTAAACACCATGACAACAATTCTGAATGAAAATGTGGACAAAAATGACATATCCTGGCCTTATTGCTACATTTCAATCAGTTCAGAATTTGCTTGCACAACCCGTACTCTCTTTGTGGCTCGCTCATGGCAGTCTGTGTAGAGACTGTGTAGTACAGTTAGAAGAAATGTGTCTGACTTTTTATAGGGGAACCGATACTCGCCGCCATTTTGATTTCACTGCTGTGTTAATCCTATGGGACGGCAGCCATCTTGGATTGTCGCTCATGGAGGTCGAGTTATTGTACTGCGTGACACACTTCGAGAGTCTTCACAACAGATTAGCGGGAAAATTGGTGTACTTGATCAGAGCAAGTCGTAATACACGCTACTTGAAACGCAGACACGGTTTGCACGTGAAACAAAATGCACACGCTGTATATGCGTCAAGTGAAGATTTACGTGATCTGCCTGGATATCGGGTCAAACTCCAAATATATCCGGAGGTACAATAACTCTGCTCCATGAGCGACACAAGATGGCGGAGAAAACCTGTTCCCCTATAAAAATTCCTTTGTCTGACCACTATAAACAAGCCAGAAAGTTTGCCTCATTATTTCTAGATATTTGCAGAGAAGTTATAAAGAGCACCATTATATGATATAAACTTCAGGCAATATCCAGGCTGCGGTCCATTGAAGGTTGTCATGGAGTAAAAGATACAACCAAGATAAACATTTTCAAAGATCAGCATACCGTATGTAGATTCATTCCAGGTCCTAGAGGTACTCATCCTGATCTTTTTGTCACAGAAACCCCAAACTCAAATTAAACAAGCAATTTTTTTTCAATAGGAATTTTTGCAAACTTTGCAATGGAGAAAAAAAATGCATTTGCACTATGCACATGTTTGTCTCACAAATGCATACCGTACTGACTCGAGTAACGTCCCACCTTTTTTGAACGTGAACTTGGATCAAAGTTAGGGGCTGGGACTTTACGCGAGGACGCATGAGAGAGACAGAACTAACCGGTCGATCTACTGAGGTAAACAATACCAGTGAATTGTCCGACCTAGAGGAATCAAATCAATCTATTCATTGTAATGTTTTGAATCAAATATTTCAGGATTCAGTTCAGTATAAATATTCTTTAAAATTATCCCCAAGAGTTTTTTCAACAAACACTTACAGGAACGTACCAATCAAGGTTAAATATGGTGAAAATATTTATGCACATCCGATCGTGACATTCGCTATTTTGGAATTTTGTTACAAGAGCAATCGTGATTGCGCATATCTGATAGATATTATAGCGCATGCTCTATTTATTTTTACCATTATATGAACGTAAACATCGCCATCTGTTGACGATTAGAACATAAAACACAGTGAAAAGGTGTATTCATCCGCAATCAGCCGTGATGTTCCCACAAATTATAAGACATTTTGGATAAAATGTACCCATTTCTGTTGTAATTGAGATGAGTTTGCTACTATTTTTAAAGCAGATTTTAATATTATGATAAATTTCTAGGTGATTCAGCAAATTATGGCCACAAATAAAATGGTATTGGGATGATAATTTGGCGACTTCTAAAGAATACCAATGGGACTTTACACGCGTGTACATTAATTTCCTGAAAATGTTTGTAAATATACGGGTGGTACATTGGGATTTTACATGCGTCAGTACGGTATATGGAATAAATAAAGGTCACAACCAAGGGCCCAGGAAACTTGTTAACTTGTTCAACTAAATATGGCCGGTGCAATATAAAAAACAATTGTTGGCGAACTTCTTGAAAACAAAATGGATGCTACAACCCATTCTGATTCCAGAACCATCCAAAGCTACATGCCTGTCCTTGAGCTAAACCTGATATGAAATTGTCAATGTATTTTTATGCCAAAAGCTTTTTGTGGCATTTTCCATGCAATCAATCATGACGGGGTACATAGCCCACATAATATGGGGCAGTACTTCCTGATCAGTGGGGTGTCAGAACAGTGAGGTCGGGATCTCTCCGTACACAGCAACGACTTCTGAACACATTCTTGCTCTGAAAGAAAGAGAGAAAATGTTTAAAATAGCCAAAAATTGGAATAGTTCAGTAAACAAATTGTACATAAAATATGGTTTGTGAACTAAAAAGATTATGCTTGAAAAGGGGGTCTAGAGAGCAGTAAACAAGTTGTGAAAGGGGATCTTGAGGGCTGCAGATATCATCTGCACACTCCTACCAACCCCATATTTGAGTGCCCCTTCCCCTGGGAACAATTGGTCTATTTCCACTCTATATTTTAGGATAATATAAACTTGGATCCATACCTGGACTGATATTGTGCAAGTGTTTGATAATGCAACATTATAACAGGGTCTTGCGTGAAATGCACTCAACTATAATGCACTATGCATCTTTCATGTTTTCCTCCAAATACTTGTGCATATATGCAGTAATTTGCTTGAAGCTCAATGCTTGCATTTATTAGTCAATGGACCTTCAGTTGCTGTAGCAATAGTAATGCCTGGTCTATTTGCTGTCCTTCAATAACGCATTCATTTTTGGTATGGTCCCCTCAACCCCGGTATCAGATAGGAACTAGCATTCCTAAGTGAAGGAGATGTGGTAATCCCTACCAGTAACATTGCAATTACGGAGTCTGGCCTATCGCTTTGAAAGAGGAATCTGATGAGGGTGAGGGGCACTCCCAACCTATACAAATAAAGGCCATATCCTACTACCGTAAACCGAGGTGACTTTGAACGCTTTTTTCAGTTTTTGCCATTTATTTTATTTTCAGCATAGAAAAATTTATGATATTTGGCTTTCAAAATACCTCCTGGGGTATGGTCTTTCTCATGTTACATTTTTGTAGAACTAGCTGTTATGTTAAATATATATATTTAAAGTTTTAAGTACTGTTCAAAGTCACCCCGGCATGGAGTGACTTTGAACGGGTACACATTTTTCCAGGAACAAAGTGAGATAAATACATTCCTAGAACTAGACAATATCATTATCCCACAGAAATATATTTGTTTGATCACAAAAACACAAAAGCGGGTGATAATGCAAACACAGCTCTCCAGACTTGAACATCTGTAAGCAGCAATCAAAGGTACTGGTTACCCTGCTAAATGCATGTGTTTATATGGAAGATATAGGCGTTCAAAGTCACCCCGGGATCGTTTTTTCTCAATATAAAGAATGAGAAAGAAATTTACAAAATTATTTTCATTTATTATTGTAAACTATTATATTCCAACCATATTAATTTTAATTTCATTGGATCAGTGTTACCATGGTAACCATTAAGATTTTTCCCACCTATGAAAATTGCTATAAATTTGGCAACACATTTCTAAGGCTATAACAAACAATTGGCAACACCTACGGTAGTGTCTCTAAGATGTAACATTGCTTATATGATCCCCTTTTCAATCATTAATTTAAAAAAATTATATCATCAAGGATAAGTGAGATGATGGCTGATTAATTTGACCAACTCAAAGTGTTCAAAGTCACCCCAGCGTTCAAAGTCACCCCGGTTTACGGTACCCATTTTTAAAGTAAAATGTCATCCAGGGAGGAGCACTCAACTTTGGTTTAAATAGGGGTGTGCAGCCCCAATTTCTGAAACCCAGGTATACATAGGGAACTCCGGGAGGGAACTGAAGATTCCCCGAAAAGGGTCTAAAGAACTGATGTGACCCATTAATGACTCCTGTGAACTAAATTTTTGGGTTAAATTTTAGCTTGGGAAGCAACAATTTCCAAAATGTTGATTGGGGACTAAATCTCAAAAAGGGGGGCCTAGGGAACTGAACAATTTTGAAAATAGGGCTTGTGACCTAGAGATTGTGCTTGAAACGGGGGGTTGAGGGAGCGGCATGCAATCTGTGAAAAGGTCTTGAGGGCCGCACATACCAGTATCACCATTCTAAGTCAGTGCCATCCCTCCTCCAGGTTATATCTAGAAGCAGATTTGAGACAACTTGATACAGAATATTACACTAGAAAAATCTGGAATAGAGGGAAACTTATTGCATAAATATATTGTCAGCCATTCAGTTGTAGTAAACATCAGATTGGAAATGAATCAAATTCAGGGTTCTATTTGTTGAAACAATATCCCATGTGAGGGGCAGTCCAGAAAATTCTGAGTCATTTATCTGTAAATATGATCAATCTAATGGGCCAATGAAAACCGAATGGATTGTTGCCAGTGTAACACGGTATATTGTTTTATTCAACATGCATGCAAGCATGGAAAGTCCAGGATTGGATTGTTTTCCATGCAAAGAGTGAGACTTACTTGAGCAGTCACTGCCATACCAACCAGTAGGGCATGAACACGTGCAGGATTCTATGTCCAGTGTACCACCATTGTAGCATGTCGTGCCACAATCTGGAAAAAACAGAAAGTTATTAAAAAAATTGTTGAACAGGGTAGTCAGCATAAGGTGACACATCAAATCATTCCCAAACCCATTGGAGGAATGTGTTAGGACTTTCAGCTTACGCCATTCACTCCTTTATCTGGTATTTAATACCTAATTAAAATAAATGGTCTCCGCAGAATTTAAATGCCTCTATTTACATAGAATTTTTTTCTTTAACAAATTAATAATTCTCTTACCTGAGCAATTGAATCCTCTCCAAGGGAATTCACAGTAACATCGGCACCAACCAGGAAACCACTCCTTGCCAGCAACCTTGGCCAGGGACCCGTTATTTACACACGGCTCATATCCCATGCATCCTGCAAAATAGCAAACCAAATAGATTGATCAGACAAAGTAACATCGTCACCAACCAGGGAACCACTCCTTGCCAGCAACCTTGGCCAGGGTCCCATTATTTACACATGGCTCATATCCCTCACATCCTGCAATAGCAAACCAAATAGATTGATCAGACAAAGAATCATCGACACCAACCAGGAACCACTCCTTGCCAGCAACCTTGGCCAGGGTCCCATTATTTACACACGGCTCATATCCCTCACATCCTGCAATAGCAAACCAAATAGATTGATCAGACAAAGTAACATCGACACCAACCAGGGAACCCCATTCCTTGCCAGCCACCTTGGCCAGGGTCCCGTTATTTACACATGGCTCATATCCCTCGCATCCTGCAATATAGCAAACCAAATAGATTGATCAGACAAAGTAACATCGACA
>JXSR01S038074.1:9848-26338 GCA_000969725.1 Ophiothrix spiculata
TTGCATTCTCACTGCATTTAGGCGAGAATTTAGATTATAGATTGACTAGAGGCTAACAAAATTGAAGATAAACCAAGATGACCGAGAATTAGTGGGAACAGGACTACTGTCTTGATCCATTGATATGTGTGATCCTGATACTTTGAGGTTACATAATCACTTTGGCAGTGAATAGGAAAAATGATTTATTCAAACTTTATTCATTAAAGCTTTATTTCAATATCATAAAATTTGATTTAAGATTAATTGACCCTACTCATATATTTTGTGTTTTAGGTGTGCTGGAGGTTTTACACTGTGTATTGGTTGGTAGTCCTGAAGCCTTGAATATCATCAAAGAACAACACATCAAATCAATGATATCACAACTAGAAAAACATGGAAGGGACCCCAAGGTAAAGTATAATCAGCATGTGTAGAAGGTTGGGCACTCTATGTGTTAGTGAGATCCATACATAGGAAGCACATTCTGGTGTAAATTCCATAGATTTAGAAGGGGGTTCAAAACAATATAGAAGTTTGAAGCACCTTGAAGTGCAAGTATGAGGTGATTACCAAAGCCAACCAAACTTACTTCAGAACCGAATTGCAGTCAATTCAATTCAATTTCAATTTATTTTCCATCAAAAACAACACAATAAAACATGATAACACCAAAAGGATGGAGGAAGCACAATGATAAGCAAAAGCCTTTAGAGGTGTTGTGCTCCCTTACAATAAAAACACCAAACTTGACAGGGACCTTTATATAAATATATATACAAAGACAAATTGACAAATGAGGGTGCAAAAGGTGCCGTGTCTTACTTTACATGTCCGAGACACAATGCAAGCCCGAAAATAGGTGATGTGGAACTACACTTCTTTTCATTTACCACAAAGTTTTAGCTTCATGGTGATCCAACATTTTATGTGGGATGGTAGGGGCTTTTCAGAAACTTCTTTTAGATCTGTGATAACTTTGTACTATGTGCATATTTTATTACCAGTGTCTTTATGATTAAAAAAAACCTTGATTACTTTGATACATGCTTTGTTAAATATTTTTATTTTGACGGTTTACCTAGTATTGTATTCCCTAATCTTCCCCTATTCTTTTCTAAATTTGGAAAATTGATGGGATATATTTATATTTATAGAAAACACAATGTGTAATATACTTAACAGATTTTTTTGAAAACTTAAATGTTCTCCTTAATTTGAATTGTGATCAAGAAAGTAGAAAAAAGACATGTTATTGAATAATACAACTCATTGGTCTTTTCTATATAGGTGCTGGATGTTTTGTGTTCCCTTTGTGTTGGTAATGGTGTCGCTGTAAGAGCCAATCAGAATCTCATCTGTGAAAACCTGCTGCCATCTAGAGATCTGCTGCTCCAAACAGCAGTGCTGGACGATGTCATATGGTGAGTCATATGTTTTGTGTACCTTTTGTATTGATAAATTTTTACCGCAAACGCCACCACAAATTAATTCACACTTACAAAATGCAAACGGACTGCGACAGCTGATGACATGAAAACGCAATAGAAAGTTCAGCTTTTCTCAACTCTATTTGTGTTGCCAAAAAGTGGTGTTACGTTTTGATATCGATTGATTGGAACTGCTCATAATTCCTATCTACACATCCTCTGTACGTTTGTGTTTGCGTCAAGTCTGAATTCAGCTTAATGGTGTGGTCGTAAGAGCCAATCAGAATCTCATCTATGAAAATCTGCTGCCATCCAGGGATCTGCTGCTCCAAACAGCAGTGCTGGATGATGTCATATGGTGAGTCTTATATGTTATCAGATCTGCTTAGGTTTTTTCAATAATAGTTGTCTAGGATTAGATATTAATTTATTGCGTACCATTCCACATGTTTCTTCGCATCTCAAGGGAAAAGCACTAGTTACAGAAACCAATCATTTCTTGGGATGCCGAAGTTTCAACCTTCATTTGTGTAAATTATTTCTTCCAAAATAAATATGCTAAATTATTAGTAATAATTTATTTTGCGACATTTGAACCTGGGACCTGAAGCAGATGATCTGAGCCATCAAGGCTAACTGGAATTGAAGCGCTAGTATTAATCTGTGTACGTCTTCCTTCACTTCTCTAGTGTGAAGGATAATTAATCATATTATTGTAATTGTAATGTTGCTTAATTCTTTTCCAGCATGCGACCCAACATCTTTGTTGGTATCAGTGATTCCAACGCTGTGTACAAGAAATGGTACTATGAAATAGCCATAGACAACATAGAACCTGTCACACCGAGGCCTATTCATCTACGTGTTGGCTGGGCCACCACCAAAGGCTTCCGTCCGTACCCAAGATGCGGT
Source organism: Ophiothrix spiculata (assembly GCA_000969725.1). Classification (NCBI taxonomy): domain Eukaryota; kingdom Metazoa; phylum Echinodermata; class Ophiuroidea; order Amphilepidida; family Ophiotrichidae; genus Ophiothrix; species Ophiothrix spiculata. Next base: position 12,173 of record JXSR01S038074.1, read on the forward strand.
GAAGGCCTGGGTAGTCAGGGGGTAGGGGACGACCTGTATTCGTACGGATTTGATGGCATGGATCTGTGGACAGGTAAGCAGAGCTGGGGTGAGTAAGCTTTAACTTTTTTCTCTTCTTCTTGGCTTTATTGGATTGAATGTTGCTTTGATTATCAGGTCAAAAAATTGGTAAATATATACACTTTTAGTTCTGTTTCAGTTTACATTCATGTGTGGGTGTAGAAATATCATCTTGGCTGGTGATTCTTTCTTACGCTAAATATTTTCTCTAGCAGTTTGTGACGTGCTGGTGATCGACTTGCCACAACAATTTGTAAGCTTGATATTTCATGTGCCAAAATGTTGACATTATGTGACAACCATAGCAAACACTCTGAAGAGTACTTTCTTCAGTTTTGCTAGGCAATTTTTATGGAGAAAAAAGAATAAAAAAGATTTGAGAAAAATATGGAAATATTGAAATGCTCTGTTTACAGTGCTCATTCTTGTACATAGATATATTTATCATGCTAATCGATTGTTATGTACTAACTAGACATTCACAAAGTTTGAATGATGCTCAAAATTAACCATTTCATGTAATATATATATTGACACACTTACTAAAACATTCAAAATTTAACTTTTCATGTATATTTGATATTGTCTTAACAAGCTAGATGTATCACTTCATGACTTATATGAAACTATCATTTCTTGGTACTTTTTATTACAACAGTGCAGAATTTAAAAAAGCAGCTATTATTTTATATCTAGATTGCTTTAGAAATCTTCAGTAGCTGCCTCATGGTAAACCATAAGGGAGCTCTTCAATTTTCCTTTTACTATCAGCTTGGCTTCTGTTTCAGATAAGAAAATGAATCATAGTCAAACATACATTTTTCCTCTAATTCTGAGATGCATTCCTGAAGGTATCAGAGCCTCTTTGTCAATATAACTCGTGTCAGCTAAGAAAGACAGTTTCATTCAAATTTTTTCTTGTAGTGTCTAATTTTTACCATGGTGTAAATGGTCATTCTAAATGAACATTTTATATTTTCTACATGGTGTACAATTTTTAATGTTGTGTTAAATGTAACCATCATCTCTATACAAGGATAGTTACCTTTCCATGAAAAGATCTGAGTAACTTAAGCAGTGATTTAGTACTCAAAACATAAGACACCAGCTATGACATATTCGGACTTAAAAACATTTCACAGATTTTCTCTTGTAACCTTTTGTAGCCTTTGGGATCGTTAGGATTGGGTACTTTAAAAGGAGATGTCATTACTCTGATACAATAATCTCCAAAGAGGCTCTGAATCTGCTAAATTCCATTATCATCCCTTAGTACCCTTTCGTTTTTCCTTTATTTTTTGTTTGCCACTTCACCTAAGTCTTTTATTTAGCTGCTGATGTACAAATCTTGTAAGGGATATATGGCTTATAGATCATATCCACAATTCCCCAAAACGAGGACAAAGATATACTTTTATATGATCTTTGGCAAAACCGTTCATATGATCCGTATTCCATAATTTTAGGCACTGTGCTTTATTTTGTCTTATTCACAACCCTTGTAGATAGTTACGGCTGCAACATCCAAACCAAACCCTTAAAAAGAAATACTTGCTTTGGGTGCATGATATATTGGGACAAACTACATGATAGCTTGATATGTAGAGATTGTGTCTACATGATGACGCGTCAACCAGATGTGGATTCACGCTGTGTATTCAACTGCGCGTATGTGTTTGCGCCTACGCGTCATACCTACACGTACTACCAAGTCGCATGTCAATTTGGTCAAACGTACCAAGTTGAATGTACGTGTATGGTCATACCAGGAATCTACATGGATGTACATCCCAAGCCCTCCTGTAGTTTGCCCCATTATTGTAGTACTGCTATGCTTGTGTGTCATTGCTTGCAAACTTTTGTTGGTATTGAAGTTATGGATGATTCCTTTAAACGAAGGCATGTTTGTATATCATGAATTGAAACCTTGAAAAGTAATTAATCACAACAACCTTTCCATTCCTATAGGTGGCGCATCCAAACCAGCTCAGTGGGCAGGCAGCCGACTCCTCTCAAAAGGTGACATCGTAGGTGTATGCTTTGACCTGAGTATCCCTAGGATACTGTTCCATGTCAATGGTAATCCAATCAAAGCTGCATTTGAAGGTTTCAATCTGGAAGGCATGTTCTTTCCTGTAGTCAGCATGTCAGCTTCAATCAGGTATGTATCCTAAATAGTTCTTTGGCAGTGGGAGGTGTGCGGGTGTCCAGGCAATGGACTCTAATCAAAGGTGACAAGTTATGTGCTTCAATCTGAGTATACCCAGGATACTGGTCCATGCAAAAAGTAATCCAGTCAAAGTTGTATTTGAGTGATTCAATCTGGAAGGCATTTTTCTCTTTAGTCAGCATGTCTGCTTTAATTATATATGCATATAATTGGGGAAAGTTTCAGGCAATGATTCTTATCTAAAGGTGACATCATATGTGTATGCTTTGACCTGAGTATACTCGGGATAGTAATCCTGTCAATTCAACTTTCGTGTAGTCAGTATGTCAGCTTCACCCAGGTGTGTATTTGATTGGGGCAGGTTTTAGGCTATGATTCTTAACCAAAGGTGACATAGTACGTATATGCTTTGACCTGAGTATACCCAGGATAGTAATCCTGTCAATTCAACTTGTAAGGCATTTTCTTTCGTGTAGTCAGTATGTCATCTTCACCCAGGTGTGTATTTGATTGGGACAGGTTTTAGGCTATGATTCCTATCCAAAGGTGACATCGTACGTGTATGCTTTGACCTGAGTATACTCGGGATAGTAATCCTGTCAATTCAACTTGGAAGGCATATTCTTTCGTGTAGTCAGTATGTCAGCTTCACCCAGGTGTGTATTGTATTGGGATAGGTTTTAGGCAATGATTCCTATCCAAAGGTGACATCATACGTGTATGCTTTGACCTGAGTATACTCGGGATAGTAATCCTGTCAATTCAACTTGGAAGGCATGTTCTTTCATGTATCAGTATGTCAGCTTCACCCAGGAGTGTATTTGATTGGGGCAGGTTTTTGGCTATGATTCTTCTCCAAAGGTGACATAGTACGTGTATGCTTTGACCTGAGTATACCCAGGATAGTAATCCTGTCAATTCAACTTGGAAGGCATGTTCTTTCGTGTAGTCAGTATCTCATCTTCACCCAGGTGTGTATTTGATTGGGGCAGGTTTTTGGCTATGATTCTTCTCCAAAGGTGACATAGTACGTGTATGCTTTGACCTGAGTATACCCAGGATAGTAAATCCTGTCAATTCAACTTGGAAGGCATGTTCTTTCGTGTAGTCAGTATGTCAGCTTCACCCAGGAGTGTATTTGATTGGGGCAGGTTTCAGGCTATGATTCCTATCCAAAGGTGACACTATTCCATGTCAATGGTAAGCTAGTTAAAGCTGCGTTTGAAGGATTCAATCTTGAAGGCATGTTCTTTCCTGTATTCAGCATGACAGTTTCAATCAGGTATATATATCCTAGATTTTGTGTGGCAGGGAGAGGGGTTCAATTGCTATCCAAAGGAGACATCATTGGTGTGTGTTTTGATCATATTATTATATTATTCAATGTTAGTGGTAATCCTGTCAAATCTGTATTTGAAGGATTAACCCTTTTTTAGAGTTTGACTGGGATATACAAGGTGAAATTAGACTATGACTAGAGAGGACAAATACCCCTTCATCAGTTGTTAATGTTTTTAAATAGTGTTGAGAAATTCTATGCTAGAACGCAATGGCAATTAAACAATCACAAACAATCTGCTCAAGACAAGATTTTATTTATTTTTGAAAAATCCTGGTCGAACAGGGCCACACTGTAAGTGTGCGGTAGTGATACTTTGTAGAGTTTATTTCTTATTGACTTGTTGAATAGATATGAAGCAACTTCTCCTGAAGAAATATCTTATTTTGTCCCCAAGGCAAATTACATATGTTTTTGATAGCCAAAGCCACTTTCTTTTCTATTATCAACATGCTTGAATTGATTTTGTAATTTAGAATGGTTGAAAATGTTGGAGTTTAAATTCATGAAGTGGCAAGATGGAAAACATGTGAGGAGCGAACAGTAATCTACCACTTTCAGCAATTTATCACAAATCAGGAAGTATTTGAAGCTCAGACTCTCAAGGCATTTTTTTTCAGAAATTGACAGATTTCTGCAATTTTACTTGTTTTTTTAACTTTTTTTTTTGTGAATTTAAAATACCGGTTAAAATTTTTGGCAACCTGGCAGTATCCCTGTACTTGCCTTAGAAAGACTTCTCCCGTATGAAATAGTTTATACAATTCTTTTCATCATATGTTTTTGTTCATCAGCTGTCGGTTCATTCTTGGTGGCAAGCAAGGACGATTCAAGTTCACAGCACCAAAAGGATTCGCACCTGTATATGAGTCTCTGTTACCTAAAGATGAGCTGAAAATCGAACCAGTCTTTGCCTTTGGAAACTTAGAGGACGGAATGGTATCAGGTCCAATGCTGTCTAGAGATCATGCCAACTTCTTGCCTGCACCTGTAGATACTAGCAATGTGAGTAACATATCATGGGCTATTCCAGAAATTATAGGCACCCCTAATGAAGGCGGTTATTTTCCAAAATGTTTACTGAATTTTATCAATAAATTTCTCAAAAGGAAAAAAAAATGTCCTCTGATATTCCCTGTTTTTTATATTTTCAAGCCTGATAATTCTCAAACTTTTTTTCCATTTTAAGCACATTCCAAATTTTTTCATTCAGAATAAAATAGCCCTTAAGAAGGCACACAAATACTAAAGCAATACTATAAGATTTGGCGCAAAATAAATTTGAGTTAGAACAGTTTAAAATGCACAATCTTGACTAACTAAGAGCAACTATATACATATTTTTGTCTGAACATGTTTTGTAAAAAATAAAATACTGTAAAACAAGAAATATTTGTGAATTTCAGAATCTGGGTTTTTTGGCGGCATTTTAATTTCACTAATTGCATCAGCATGCCATTGAAATCATTGTACATTATTAATATTAGCGGCAAATTAATTTTGCGATTTTGGGGTATTAGTGAAATTAAATTGCTAGTAAATATATCTTGTTTTACAGTACACCAAATACAAACATGTGCATTCCGTTACTAATACATGTTGAATTAATTTTGGAATCCCAGATTTAATTCCACAAATGGTCATAACAGATAAAGAACACGTCTATAAGCCAATCTGTTTGGAGGGTGTCAATATCTTCCAAAACAAATCCAATCAGTCAAAATAAATCAAAAGTCATGGTGATAGGAACATCCTGTTTGTAGGATTGCTCTTAATATTGAATTCCCATTGTTTATTCAAACAAATAGGGGTGCTTTTGATTTGTGAAATAGCCCATTAGTCCCTCTTGGCAGCTTTTCTTGAATGTTCAGTAGACAAGGGGGGGGGTGTCAATATTTTGAGATGGGTATGATAACCATTGCTTTTAGATTGGATACTACTACTGAATAGTTTTATGGCATTTTAATGCAAAAGTGGTAGAAGTAATAAGAAGAGTAACAAATCAACAATATTATTGCATATTTCTTTTTGTGTATTTTTTTATAGGTGGTACTACCAGGATATATAGAGATGCTAAGAGACAAACTGGCTGAGAATATACATGAGTTATGGTGTATGAACAAGATAGAAATGGGTTGGAACTGGGGACCTGTAAGTCAGATATTTGTTATGAGAAATCACATGTTCAGATTGTATATATTTGGAAAACTCACTTAATTTCTGTAATTTTTGGTTAAATGTATTAATAGAAAACCCATCAAGTAATAAAATTTGAAGGAGAAACATAACGTAAAATATAATCGGGCCTTTTCTGTACTAAACTGGTTCCCTTAAGCAACCAGATGACAAAAATCGTATATATTTGGTATATAAAACGAATATTGCCTGCTTTTTGTTCAGGGTATGGTTCAAATTATTTCAAAATCGACATTGTTTTGGGTATATTCATGGTTTTGAGATCACCAAGGGGACATAATTTAAACCTCGCCCCTCAAAGCAGTGAATATTTGTATACTATTACCATAGTAGTGTCCGGTGCAATTCAATATATGAAAGAGAGGTGTGTTGCCCCTTTACGTCTCATCTAGAATATCGTGTTCAGTGTTTCATGCAAATGATTTATAAAGAATGAGTTTGTCATGAGTAGGGATAAAGTAACAAGTGAAATATACTTATGACTGATTTCATAATCTTGTTGAAATAATTTTGATGTGTAGGTACGAGATGACAACAAAAAGATGCACCCTTGCCTGACATTCTTCAACAGTATGTCAGAGGAAGAGAAGAACTTTGACATCACCATGGCCTATGAAACATTAAGGTACGCTTGGATGATTCACCATCATGTATGTCTTCTTGGAAGATGTTGCTAATTAATTTGAAGTTAGTGATTTGCAATTAAGTACTCATGTTTTTTTGTATCGTTACATGTAGCACAACACACATGATGGCAATATGCCGTATATCCTTAATTCATACACTCTGCGTTAAGTACGCGTTGAAATTGTAAATCTAATTGGACATTTGGTAACTTATACGCATTCATTAATCTCGTCTAGTTGCACGCCGCGTATTGCATAGTACAATTTCATGTACGCGTACGCGTAACATGCTCGCGCTTGTATGCAAGTTTCATTTTAAAAGAAAGGTAAATCTAAATTACAATGATTAACATGGGACGATAGATGGTTGTATTTTCTCTGTTTTATTGAAATAGCAAACACATTTTTAAGTAATAATGTTGTTTAATTTTATTACAGGTATATTCTTATCATTGTCGTGTATGAATTAGATTAATAAATGATCTTTACTTGGCGCTCGTGAAATTGTACAAAAATAATGCACCATGTGCTGAAGTCAAAGTTGTCCAACTCACTCGGCTGCGCCTCGTTAGTGCGGACAACTACAACTTCAGCACGCAGTGCATTATTTTTGTAAAATTTCACTCGCGACAAGTAATACTCAGTTATTAATCTATAATTAATGAATTATATTTTGAAAATAATTATTTATATAATTATGTATTACATACCAAGTAAAACATATCATGTTATTTGCTACAGAACGTTGATAGCACTCGGATATCACATTAGCATTGATGAGGAAGCATCCAAATCAACCCTAAAGAGGCTGCGACTACCCATGAAGTAAGTTTGCTTATCCAAAGGCATCAGAAGTTCATAGATAGATAACTTATTGGAAGTACATATTTCTTTATGCTGAAATTCAATACCTTGATTGTGATTCAGCACCCACTGAATTAGCCACATGACATATGTCGTTTTCCGGGCCGTAAATGCAAGAAACTTCATTTTGCGCTGCAGGTGAAAATACATGTCGTAATTTGCCGAAGTTGATTCACAATCCATACACCAACAAAGTTTCATTTCAAGAAAATGATAGAAAGTATGATATAAAGCAGCATATTTTTAAGACAATAAACAGAAAATATAGGGCTTACTGATCTTACAATTTGTTTATGTCAGTTATACTTTTTACTCTCTGGCAAACTTTGATGGACCATAACTTTTGGAAATCGAGTGAAGTTCATAAAGGTGTCATTTTAATCTTTATAACATGATGTTTGCAAATATTTTAAAAAGTGAAAATGAAAAGAGGCTGCATTTATGGCTGGTGGGATGGACGGTCACATATGTGTATTTGTAAGTCTACTTAATGTCTTCAGCCCCTTTTCAAGAAAAAGTTAACAGGGATTTTGTTCCAAACTACTTCAACAACTTGATATCTAATTTCCACACTTACACACACCCCACTGAAATCACCATCAAACGAGAATCTACTGTCATATACATGCAATCAAGGATGTTGTGTGTGTGTTTAGTACTATCTGATGCCGGACAAAATATGTTGTCAAATTACCGGCAACCATGGACCCCAGAACATTAAATTAGGGGGACTCTTGCTTAAATCATTTTTTATCAGTTTCTCATTTTTTGCAATCAAGGACGGTCCACATTTCTTTGTGCGTCCTAAAAAAAATGAGATTTATGTTATATCTTTTTAGCTATGTGATGTCCAATGGCTACAAGCCTGCACCATACAACCTATCTACCGTTACCCTTAACCCCAAGATGGAGAGACTTGTAGAGCAACTAGCTGAGAATGCACACAATGTGTGGGCCAAAGATAGGATCAAGCAAGGATGGACCTATGGCTTGTGTGATGTAAGTTTCAATTTCAGCATTAATTTGTTTAAGTTTTGCTCATATGCAGTGGCGTAGCCAGACTCTTTTTTGTCAGGAGAGACAAACACATTTTGTCCCTATTTTTCCGACATGTGATACGCCTTGGAAAAATCAGTTTGGGCAGAACCACAGTCTATCTAATTACATTTTAAAATAGACGAGATAAAAAAAAAATTCTTAGTAGTTTTGGGACCCCGTCATTCAGACAAGAAAAAGCCCTGCATGGAACAAAAATCATGATAGATGGGTATGCAGGGGTAATTTTGGGTCCAAGAAGAGCACATTTAACAGGATTCTTGGACCCTTTTCTTCACAATTTCTCTTAATTCTCTGTTCATCTTTATTTTTGTTTCACCCTGATTTTCCCAACAAAGATTCTGTCGGGGAACGAGGGAGTCTGCCTCCTTGTCCCTACCTGACTATGCCACTGCTCATATGTATATCCAGGACTTGACATTGGTATGGTATTTTTATCCCTCTAGCTATTGCCAAGATAGGGATATTGTGAAGGCACATATACAAATAATACAAAATATTATATTACAAAGTATATAATTAGCATAATTTATGCAAAAATTGATTTTAAATTTGTTTTGGCTATATCTTGCAAATCAAATTAATATTATTGTGTTTGATTGTCAAGCACCACTATATCAGTAAATACAGCTAACTTGAAATACTTCAGCACTGTATTAGGATGCTGCTAACCATCTATTAGGGAAGCACCATTAGATATCCGGGGGGTGGTAGGAAGTTTTCGGGAAAAAAATCCTTCCTTGAATTTGACGAAAAAAACATCCTCCCTCAATCACTAGTATAATTATATATAATAAAAAATAAAAATAAAAAAACACCCTGAAAATTTGTCAGGAAAAAATTCAGCCCTTACCCCAATTTCATACACCCCCCTTTGGAGATCCAATGGTGCATCCCTCATCCAGGCAAAATGTGAATATGTCCGATTTATGATCAAGTGCATTATACTAGGTTAGTGAGTACTTTTTTTAGGTAGAGTCAGTCTATTCCAGTTTGTATTATTATTATTTTTTTCGTAGTCAACATAATTGCTATCGGCCATCAACAGTATAATTTGTAATTGAGTTTTTGGACTTCAATATTTTTTGCAATCATAAATTTTGTATTTTTAATTAAATATACAGTTAATATTTTCAAAAGATTTTTTGCACTTTCCTTTGTTTTTTTTACTTCAAAGATTTAAAAACAAACATTATTTATATCAAAATTTGTATACACATTCTATGATGTTATATGACAAAATATGTAATTTGAACATAGCTTTGTATTTTTTTTCCAATCTGATAAGCAATATAGATTGGATGCAAAGTTTGCTGTAGCACATGAATATAACATATATACTAGTTGCCAAGTTTTGATGCTTATGAAATTATCTTCTACATGCCGGAATGATACTGCATGTTGTCTTCCATAATATGGAATGTTGCTGTTATTGTACATGTCATATTGCTACCAGGATTACTCAACTATATTATGAAACTTTGTAGAAGTTTATATAATCTTTGCGTTACTAAAATTTAACAAATTAAACCAAAATCATTACGTACAAATAAAATTTATGACAAATTCTTGCTTAAATTATTACCGCTGCAAAAATTAAAGTTAATAGAATTTAGCAATGTAAACACTATATAATACAAATTTTGAGATTTTATTATAATGATTATGAAAAAAAAAAATCTGTCAAAGTAATTCTGGTTCCGTTGAGCAAACCAACATTTGGTATATTAATCATAGGTGTTTTATGCATGTGACCAAAACAGCAGTAGATGACAGGTGTGTAATGGCCATTATTTTAGAAGATGTACATTATTTCATTAAGATTTTTTTTTATATTTCAAAAAGTAAAAACCCTGAAAAGGAAGTATATTTGTTGCTATCACTGTATACTCGTTGGCCAGATGACCCAAACTTGATCCACACCTGTTCACCTGCTGCCAGCTGTAACACAGCACCATGGGTGATATGAGTTCCAACATAGTGATCAGGGGTATCATAAAAGCGTGCTATGACAATATTAGTGCCATCTTTAACAAGATATACATAAGGATCACTAGTACCATATCTACACATAGTGAATGAAAACCAGTACACGCCTGGTATTTGGCAAGTGAACTTGTTTGTCTGAAGGCTGAAGTGATTCCCATAGTTTGTCACAGTCTCATCAAATGTTAGCACCTCATTTGATATCCCAGACTGGGCAGATGTTTTTACAGCAGTGAAAGCTGACCTTGCCAATCTTTCTCCAGATTCTCCCTTCTGTCCGAGCTCCCCTTTCTGTCCCTTTCCACCAGGTAAACCTTGAGCATCTGCTCCAGCAGATCCTTTGAAACCTTGCGGCCCAATCTTTCCTGGCATACCTCGCAAACCTTGTAGACCTCGTTCCCCCTTTTCTCCTCTTAAACCGATTGGTCCTACTGGTCCTGTGTCCCCTCCAGCTCCGACATCTCCCTTCTGTCCACTCTCCCCCTTCTCGCCTCGAAAGCCATCTCGGCCGGGCAATCCGTTGTGCCCAGTACCTGGTATACCCGGTAGACCAGATGGACCCTGACAGCAAGAATTGCATGGATGGGGCTGGTTAGTGTCTGTGGGTGAAGTGCTTGTTGCATAGGATACACCAAGGATGGCTATCGTCAGGTACAGCAAGTATTGCATCATGGTTCTGGAAATACAAATTGAATATATTGAAATCGTAAATGATTCTTATAAAAGAGGAAAATCATATGCAAACATGATCATTAAATTTCATATTTTGTACCACATGCATTCAATAGGGTGGGTGTATAAAGACAAGGTGGAAAAGCTAAAAGGGTGGGGCTGATGTTTTTTGGGTAAAATGCTTTTGTAAAAAGCGTGGGCCAGAGACAAGAGTGAGTTTCATGAAATACAAACTTTTGTGATGATAAATAAAGTCACTGCTTTGTTACAAAATATAGAATTCAATCATATAACGACAATGCTGCATGTAATATAACCTCTCTAACAAATGACTGAAATTTGATGGTCACATGCACTTAGTCCAATTATAAAAATTTTAATGTGCTCGACAAATAATTGTAAAAAATTGTTGATAGGGTTGGGTAGACAAAACTAAGTATTACTAGTGTTTTTATATAAAGAGTGAAGTAGAAATAAATGGATGGGGTACAGGTCCCATTGTACCTTGTGAATTTTGTAAGATAAATGAATTTTCTTGTATTGATTTTTCTCCCTTGTACAGTATGCATATTCCCCCAGTAATTTTAACATGCTTAAAAGCATGTTAATTTGTATATTTAAGGACGATAGTAGTGATAAGTTCATCCAAAAGATTTCTTATTCATTCTTTTTTTTTTTCCTCAGTTGATAGATTAGAGTCTAAATTTCAAAATTCAGCAATAAAAAATGGCGGTCACCAGCCATCTATGACGTCATATCATAAATGTTCTTTTTAATGGATGGTAAACTTGAAAATTTGAGTGTTAAGTTCAAGGTTGGCAATTTCCCGGGAAATACCAGTATTTCCCGCCTAGGTGGGAAATACTGGTAAATACCGGGAAATACTGGGAAATACCGGGAAATACCTGGTCAATACCTGGGAAATACCATTCACTAAATATCTATTTTCAAGATCCCATGGGGGTTATCCTAATTTAAGTATGTTTTCTCATTAGAATGTTATGTGACCAATTTTAGATTGGTTTACTTGAATAATTAAATTATCTATGACAAAAGTTACATGCAATCAGGCATGTTTTATATTAAGCAATGTCTATAATGATACATGATGCTGCTGGGGTGTTGAGATGTTGAGGGGTCAGATTATTTGATTCAACAGGTGGAATTTACATATGGATCAACAAAAGACATAAGCTGACATACACAAACACACAAAAAAAAACTAGCACATTCATAAAACTAGCACATAATTGTATGATTTAACTTTGGCAATTATAGTGTTGTGTAGGTTCAAAACGGCTGTTGATTATAAATATTTTTCAAGTGAACATTCCTTAGGAGTGTTAGAGTCGGCCAAAAGCATACTATTAAATGAATTAACACAAATCACTGATATATTTCTTACAATGAAACTTTTTTGTCACTTCCCCACTTTAATAGAAAATGCACACTCTGTTCACAAATCTTAAAATACTTGATGATTTACAAGTCATAAAGTATATTTTACAGACATAAATAGTCATCTACTGTATATCCCACTGAAAACACCACTTACCCCTTCCCACCCTAGGGGAATGATTTTTGAGCTTCTCTGTGGTAGTTAATTAATATTATTAATGTTTCAAAGCACAAAAGCTTTGAAATCACTTCTTTTTCAAGTATTTCCCAGTATTTCCCGGTATTTCCCACTTTAGCCAAAATTTGCTTGGTGGTATTTACCGCCCCGGGAAATACCGGCCAACCTTGGTTAAGTTACTGGACGTAATAAACTTCTTTTATCTGTTCAGTGTTATAAAACCAAATTTTGACATTGCAGTGATGACATTTTGATTTTTAGATTTTACCCTATGTAATTTTATCTCACACTATCTTTTCAAAACATAGATGACCCCATATTTTTCCCCTCTTGATTTGCCGTCCAATTGACATTCACAACTGACCAGCCAAATATTTAAAAATTCTATAGCTAGCAAATATGTGACAAATCAGCATTTTGTAGTATAGGAAATACACGTTAAAAGTTGAAGGCCTGTTGTGTCGAGATTATTCGACACTATTTTGCAGTATGACTATGACTTTTAAATCCCATCCCCCGTCCCATCCATGATAAGGTTTTTTTTTTTTTTTTTTTTTTTTTTTCAAAAATCCTATTATATGAAAAAAATAGTCAAAATCATGTTTAGGGAGACTTTTTGAGTTAACTTAAATTCTTTGTGAGTGTCAATTTGTAGGGACATTATACAAGCATGATACCCACCTCTAAATACAAGCACCCCTTGCAGGAGTTCATGTTTTGAAATTTAGTTTTTGTGTATACAATTTTTATGTTGTTCTATTTCATATTTGTCTGTAGGGGTATAGTAAAAAATGAAAATAATGTCAAATATTGTTCAATTTTTATGTTTAAAACAAAGGACAATATTCAATAAAAATGACATTTTATGATGTTAGGCTCTCTCTAACAACTGGAAAAATAGTCTAAATCAAAGTTGCATGCCTTTGCCATGAGTTCAATGCATGATATATATGGTACACAGGCCTGTATATACAGTGTGTCAAAAGTGTTGTCTACCCCTAATGACATCTGCAAAAAGATGTATGAAACAACTTCTACTTTTAAAGATGTTGCTTATTATGATTAAAGGGAGTAACTTGTAAAGCTTAAGCATTGTTTAAGGCACATTTCTGTATTAGTTTTGAGATATTTTATATAAAATCAATGACTTTCTGGACTCTCATTCATGTGATATTTATGATGCAATGCTAAATATCAGGAGGTTTGGGCTCTTGAAGCAACTAAAACATGTAGCATGTTTTATTCAAAAAACTACATGACTACTTCAACTGCACCAGTAGGCCTACATCAAGTTCATCACCATTTAACTGTTATACCGGTACTGTAAGATATTAAATATAAGCCCACATGTACACACTGTGAGCTACTGTGATATATAGCGGGGGTAGAAAATACTTTTAACACACCATACAATCATTGAATAAACAACCAATAATGCATTACATCTTTTATAAACATAGCCTTGTCCTTGTTTTGGTCAGAACCAATAATGCATTACGTTAAGGTGATTAAACGAGTAATCGTTTATTCGTTATTTCGAATTTGCGAGGGGCGTAGCCCCGAGCAGATTCGAAATTACGAATCAACGATTACAAGTTTAATCACTGACTTAAACCATTGC
>JXSR01S038080.1:12958-32287 GCA_000969725.1 Ophiothrix spiculata
TACTACAATAGCTTATGATTAGTTTCTCAAAACTTAGAGAAACATATTGTGTTTTCTAAATTGAAATCAAATTGGCACTTTGAATTTTATATAAAACACACAGACAAACCTCCATACGCATGCTTTGCAAAGCAAAGAGTAATGGTAACTTTATCAAAATAGAAGTTTATTAAATACAAGTTTATTAAATAGAAGTTTATTACTTCTTAGATAAGGGAGACTGTTAAAAGTTTCAATGTTCCTCTCAAAACGAAACGAGAACATAGTCTATATGTGACCCGTCATATCGAAAGGTACCTTAATACCGGCATAGTAAATTACGAGATACAGGCCAATGAAGCTGAGCATAGTCAAAAATCACGTCCAAGGTCGAATTTCTAATTTCATCAGAAACGTTATCTTTAAAGTGTATTCTATCATATTAATCAGGTTCCAACATCCAAAACATAAGGCAACTGTTTTAAAAACCGAGATAAAAATCCTTTCTCCATTCACGTTTAACAAGTACAGAAACTTTAAACTTGATTTTCTCAGAACTTTAGTTTTCGGAATCAGCCCGATACCTTTTACCAATTTGGATGTAACTTTGTAATCGAACATCCAATAACCAAAAGCAAGGTGTCATTTTAAAGCCTAAAATATAATCTTTCAGATGAGACCAAAAAATCAATTTTAATTTTGCCGACGTTAAGGTACCTTTCGATATGACGGGTCACATATGATGACAAAAAATTGTGTAACTCTACCACCTATTAAATATGGTAAAAACGTTGTTCGCTTGGTAAATCATAGGTATTTTGTATGCATCAGGTACATTTTTTTTTGAAAAAGTTCATTTTTAGTTCAGGTGCTGCTACTTGAAGGTAAAAAAAAGTTTTCATATGGACAACACAGTCAAAAGTCAAATATTTACCAATTTTTCATCATTATCAACAGTCAGATTTCAGGCTACACTCTAAAGAAAGTTGGGTTAAAAAGGGAACATGGTTGGCAGGTTGGGTTAGAGTTTGCACAATATTGGTTTATTTTGTACACCATCTTGGGTAAATGGTGCACGTTTTACCCAACATTGTATCAAATTTCACCCAACCTGCAAACCATGTTCCCTTTTTAACCCAATTTTTTTAGAGTGCATGTAGGTCATTGGAGCTCAGTTTGATCAGGGTTAATATCCTTATATATAATCTGTACATTGGGAATAACCAAACATCTAAGTGCTATGTCATATTTATGGGGGTGTCACTTACATTGACTGAAGGTGAGGGTATGTGCCACGCTCAAGACCCCCTTTTCACGTTTCCTCTTCCGCTTATGCTCATATCAAGATTACTTCAGTTCTGGAGACCCAATATTGAAAGAAAATGACTCAAAAGTGTGTTTTATTACGTTTTTGCAATTTTTACCAAAAATCCATAGACCCTATTTTTGACCACAAATCTGTTCCGCAAGACTATTATATTTTGGATATCGCATACCTACCAACATTTTTGAGTACCCCCTAGGTATTTATCATAATGCTCAATGAAAATTCCTTATGATACGGTACACAGTTTAGTAAAAAGTCCTGTGTTGAACAATACATATGTGTCCTGCCGCGGCAATAGGATGCAGTTGTCGGCCCTACATGTTACTCTTTATAACATATCTTATCTATACCTATCAGTGTACATTATATACGCTTCAATGAGCAACATGTGGGAGCCGACAACTACATCCTTTTGCCACGGCGGGACACATATGGTTATGTTAAACATCAGTACTCAGTATATAGGAGATAAATTAAAACAACAGGGGGTGCTTTCACTTTGCGGGGGTCTGCCAACCCCCTACCGACCTTAAAAAGTGGTAGATTTGCTTTTTTGTAATGTCCTTGCATAGTACTTTCTATTGACCAAGTTTGGTCCATGTAAGAGATGGGGTAAATTAAACCGACTGGGGCGCTTTCACTTTGCAAGGGGTCTGCCAACCCCTCCCCGACTGGAAGATGTGGTAGATTTGCTTTTTTTGTAATATCCTTATATAGTACTTCCTACTGACCAAGTTTGGACCATGTAAGAGATGGGGTAAATTAATCCACTCTGGGGGTCACTTTGCAGGGGGTCTGCCAGCCCCTTCCCGACCAGGTGAAGTGGTAGATTTTACTGTTTTGTAATGTCCTAACATAGTACTTCCTATTAACCAAGTTTGGTCCATGTAAGAGATGGGGTAAATTAAACCGACTGGGGGCGCTTTCACTTTGCAGGGGGTCTGCCAACCCCTTCCCGACTGGAAGAAGTGGTAGATTTGCTTTTTTTGTAATATCCTTATATAGTACTTTCTATTGACCAAGTTTGGTCCATGTAAGAGATGGGGTAAATTAATCCACTCTGGGGGTCACTTTGCAGGGGGTCTGCCAGCCCCTTCCCGACCAGGTGAAGTGGTAGATTTTACTTTTTTGTAATGTCCTAACATAGTACTTCCTATTGACCAAGTTTGGTCCATGTAAGAGATGGGGTAAATTAAACCGACCGGGGGCACTTTTTAGGGGGGTCTGTAGTCAAGACCCAGGCAGGGGGGTCAATCTGCCATAGTTTTTGTGAATGTCCTAGATGACCTCAACAACTTCCAGGGGTCAAACCTTTTGTAAGCTATGGGGTGAAATTTTCTGTCACAGGCTCTGGGCCTACTAGGTCACACAATATATATTATATATATTTGATGTCAAAATAAACCTGTATTTTTCTGATTTAAACCCAAAATTTCACCTCCAAATTCTTCATAGTTTTTGGAGATGAGGCATAAAATGTAAAATAAATAATTATTGGTATAACTATTTTCTGTTTCTTATGTATTTACATAACAATCTCATCCCCAGAGTTGCATACTTTCTTTTGCCTACATGTATGAAGAGCAAAGAAGAAACAAACTAAGGGTTAAACCACATAAAATGCATTTTAGATTCCAAGAACAGTTAGGCCAAAAAAAAAAAAGAACTCTGTCTCAGCTTCCTTAGGCCCAAAACCCTTTTTTCCCCCCTTTGTGGTCGAATTGTTTTCCTTTTTTTATCTCTCAATGCAAGAAAACAATTAAAAAGCAAAAAATCTACTGAAAACCTAAAAAAATAAAGAAATGTGGTAAAATTTACTAATTTATACAAATGTTGAAATAGGCGCCTACACCTTTAAGTGACATTTTGGACTGAAGTTATTTAATGTCAATAATTTCTTGTTAAATTGTCATATTTGTACAACCTTGATGATCATTTCAGATATGGGGTTTCATTTACTTTAGTTCGAAAATAAAGATTCAAAGCTGATTTAACCTAATTGAATAAATTAATTAACTTTATCATAAAATACATTTGCAGCAATACCGGTATTTACCTTCAGATAAAATTTCAAACTTTGACCATAGTTTTGATACCAATCTTAATTATAATTAACTATTGCTACTTTTTAAGAAAACAAATGAAATTCTAATCCAGATTTGTTCAGTCTCAGTGACAGGTAAATGATGCACATCTATATTTTGACATTGAAGTGATTATATCTAAAAAATTAAGATGGGTTTCCTTGGTGTAAGCCTAAACAAGGTGAAGGTGAAGATGCTCAGTTCAGCTTAAATTCACTGCATGGATATTAAAGCAATACTATTATAAGGTCCTTACAAACAAGGTGTCTCTATCAACCATGACTTTTGACCCATGAATATTGAATTATATATATCATTTCCCTCTATATAATTTAACCAAAACCATTGAATACTTTTTCAGCCATAGCAATTTGTTGAATTTCAGGACCCCAAATGTATTTAATAGGGCTTAAACGTATAGGAATTGCGATTGTGTCCATTTTGTGCATTTCATGTGAAAACAAGTTCAGAGAAAAATATGCGTATAGGCCTAGATATCTGTCTTTAGTTAGTCATAATTCTTCATTTTAAACTGTTTAAACTAAAATCTATTTTTGAACCAAATTTTATAAGGTTGTTGAATTATAAAGGACAGAAAATTAATATATTTATATGTTGTGGGCAGAAAAAGATGTTTGTATTAGACTTGTATACATGATTGCTCGAGTTCATGGGATTTTCCAGTATGAACATCCCGTTTGCGTATGAGTCGTGACCTAGTCAACGCAGTTTGGGAAAGGTCGTAATTCATTTACTCTAAATATGGTACGTGAATTCACGTACATTAAGGCCAAAAAAAAAAATTGTTATGTTGCCCTCAGCGACCGACCCTATTCAAAAATTTAAAAAAAAATATTTAGGGTCGGGAAAGCACCCAATTTTGCTCAGATTGGGTGTTTTTTGAGAAAATATTTTGAAAATAGTTGAAAATGCACCCAAATTTGGTACTTTAGGTGCTTTAAAAAAAATTATTTCCGACCGACCGAACTCAATTTTTCAGAAATCCCAATTGAGGGCAACACAACAATTAATTTTTTTTGGCCTGAGATCAGTAGGCCTTATTGGTAAAAGGCTTTGTTTGTTTACATTTCATTAGTCATTTACTACTAGTATTTGATTCAAATCTCTATAATGTTGTATTGCTTCACAATTAAAAACGTTAAAAAACCTAATTTTTTTATACTAAGTGACCTAGAATCATCAAAGATTCATACTAGTATAGGTAACTTATATATTCAATATGAATAAATTGATGTTTCTTTTAATATTTGATCTTCCATTTCCATAAATATGGCTAATTTCATGGACCGTATACAAATACACCACAAGGGAAAATCTCATGTAACTAATCAATTTTTCATAACCTCATTATTACCTTCTAGCAGGATAGAATATTTTCAGGTTGTAAGTTTTAAAACAAATGCGCAGAAATGTACATAAACTCAATTTTTTTATGTACAGACGAAAGTAGTAATATGCATTACATGCCATATTTTCATTTTGCAATGATAGCGATTCCGGATTAGTTAGTTCGATAATTATACAATTATACTCTGTCAAAAACCGGCCTATCTGTTAATGCAGCCTACCGTTATGCTCAAGATCGGCACAGTTGGAACGACATCATCAAAAGGGTCACAACGGGTCAGTCATGACTCATAGGACGACGACGACGACGACTCTGTCAAAAAAGAGTGAAAATCGAATAAGCAGCTTTTGAGATATGGCTTAATAAAGGTTTTGTGCGGAAATACTTTCGAATGGCAGTGTACCTAATATTTCTAATTGTGAGCTATAAATAGTATAAGATAAGATTTTGAACTTTCTGTCTTTTAGATATAGAAAATTGCTGATTAGAAAACTCTGAAAATTTCAAGAACTTGCCTAGGTTACGTAACCCTTATAATAGTACAGAGTCTACCATAGTTCTCATTAGGAAAATGGTCGTAGAACCCTAGGCCTCGAACCCTACCATATGCATGAAACGCATAGTTTAGTTTAGTATAAAATGAATTAATAGAGGGGTTGCGGTTCTAGTGTTCAACGTGATTGTAAAAAAGAGACATAGGCCCGTATTCCAGAAAGATGTTTAGCTAAACCATTGTTTAACTCACAAGAAATAAAACCTTGATTTAGCTAAACACCTTTCTGGAATACGGGCCTTTATGTTCAAGTTTACCTAAATGCTAAAAATGCAACTAACCTATGCATTTTCTATCTATAAAGTCAGAAAAGATATTGTTATCAGAGAAATTGTTATAATTAACCCTAACTGATCATAAGAAATTTTCTGTTTCTAGCCTATCTCCTCGAAAAGGGGGTGGTGAAAAACGGGTGTTTTCACCGTGATTCGAACCGGGGACCTCCCGTTTCCCAAGCGAGTGATACCCATATCAAGCCACCGCCGAGTCGCTGCCCGGGCAGCGATTTCGTCCCTGCATATAACCCCCGTCTATGACGTATTGGGACTTAGTTGATTTTCTTGATTTTCTAAAGTGAGATTTAGTGAGATTTGGTTCTGTTAGGGTTATGGCTTGATAAATTAACCCTAACTGATCATAAGAAATTTTCCGTTTCTAGCCTATCTCCTCGAAAAGGGGGTGGTGAAAAACGGGTGTTTTCACCGGGATTCGAACCGGGGACCTCCCGTTTCCCAAGCGAGTGATACCCATAGCAAGCCACCGCCGAGTCGCTGCCCGGGCAGCGATTTCGTCCCTGCATATAACCCCCGTCTATGACGTATTGGGACTTAGTTGATTTTCTTGATTTTCTAAAGTGAGATTTAGTGAGATTTGGTTCTGTTAGGGTTAAACCAAAAGATCACAAAACAAATGGATCTTCAAATGTATATGGTTAGTTTTTATCATTTCAGTCTTAGTTCTAAGTCTATATGTCTTCATCGTTTCAATCTGTTACCTGCTGCTGATTTCTGTTTAAAACGGTCTATTCCGCTGCGAAAGTCCGAGATACTTCATTATCGCGGAAATCCGCGATAAAATCCCATTCCAACTCTTCTTCAAAAAAATCTGTCTTTTTTACTCGTTAACTCGTCGTCTCAAGCATTTTTAAGCCAAAATTTGTACAGTAGCAGATATTGCTTTCATAGTTAATGAATGCTCATTATCCCGCTCATAATTCAAGAATTTAATTGACCAATCATTTCCCCTATACAATGTACTGCTTTTCTCCCTATATTTTGCCTTAGCTAACATTAAGGCCCGGGGGGGGGGGGCACTTCCATTATGGTTACGCAGGATGTGCCTCCGAATAGACCCCCATTTCTAAACCAGCTTGTACCCAATGACCCCCTTTTTTATTTTGGCTTCTAACCAAAAAACTTTAAATACTCAATGAACCCCCCTTTTTTAATGGTCAGATACTCAATGACCCCGTTTTTTCTTATTCACTCCTGCCAATTTTTTTCGCTAATATGGCGTTTTTAAGGAAATTTTAACAACTATTTTCTTAATTTTAGAGCGCAAAGCGCACATTTTTAACAATATTGTCATTTTATAGCAATTTGAACTTAAAACAGGACTAATTTCAGTTCAAGTCATATGACACTAACTCAATGACCCCCATTTTTAAATCTTCAAACCTGGATGACCCTATTTTTATTTATGGTGTGTACCGAATGACCCCCTAATTTTTGTGCGCCAATTTGTACCAGATGGCCCCTACTTTTTACCCGTCGGAGGCACACCCCCGTCACTTTAGATAGTGAGCCCCCCCCCCCCCCCGGGCCACCACGTCATTGAAATGATCCTCAAGAATACTACGGGCGCCGGGCACGCTTATATCTCGCGATTCCTACATCAAATTCATACTTGGATCCAATCCAATGACTGAACGGTGACCTCAGACTTGCCCTAGTGCATCATTTATAAATTCAGGCAGATCCAAAGTTCAGTCCATAAAGGGAGGGCAAAGCAAGGTTTATGTGGTCCATACACAATTCAGTGTGGTTAGGCGATATATCTCAAGTTCAAAAGCAAGTTGACAATCGGGATAAACAAGTTTTGCAAACTGCTGTTTTCATATATAAGAGATTTTGGGAGATGATCAATGTTGGCATGTAAAGCCATACAATTTATACTTGATGCCAGACTCGGTCTAAACCAAAGTTGTTCAAAATACACGTACAACATTCTTTCCTGCATGAATCCGGGCATGAATCACACCACTGAATTTCAACGAAAAGCTAACAAACATGATTTTTTCACGAAAGCTCTAAAATATTATAGGCCTATGTATCGATTAAAGATCTGAAAGTCAAAATAACCTTAGTGGCTTCTGATTTACACCCAAGTTTACACAAAAATTTGTATGATATTTTGTGGCCAAACTGTTTGTGTTTCACCCAATACAAGATTCATTTTCTCATTCTAAAATACTGTAGGCCTAACCCTGTTTAGGGATCGGGGAAAGGTTTAAAAATAGCAACACCTAAAATTGTACTTCCTTTTTGGACAATTTTGCCAATTTGCAATACATTTGTACATAATCTTAAATAACAGCAGATTTATGCTTTTGCAGGTGGTGGTGGACATGGCATAAATGTCTATTTTTAAATCCCATTGACCAATGTCAATCACTCTGTTAGAGTAGCGCTAGTTTTCATGTAAAAAATATAAAACTGAAAGCCGTTAGCTTCACACGATCTGTCTGTGTTAATAATGGGTATGCTTGAGCTCAACACCAAAGAAGCTCTACTACCAAAAACGATATTTCTAAGCAATGTCTACCCTCCTTTGGGTTTTGGTATCAAAATTTAGAGCTTGTTTTTGTCACAGATATTTTGGTTGATTTCTAATGAGATCTTAATCCAATACTGGGTCAAGTCAAAGGCAAGTTTACCACAAAGTTTTACCACAGTATTCACAGCAAAATAGGCATGTGATGAGTGAGCAGGTGAAACCATTATTGCCAGCTAGTTAAAAATTTTAATTTCAATATTGAAATTCCCACATATTTTAATATGGAGCATAAAATTTCAAGTCCATTGGCAAAGTATCTCAACATGCAGATCAGAATCTCAGATATTCTACGCAATTTTGGTCAAGTCACAGACTCAAAGACTACATACTTTGGCCCGTATTCAAAAAAGGTGTTTAGCTAAATCAAGGTTTTATTTTTCGTCAACAGCACGACTCATTGAACTGTTCTGCTTGAAAGCTGCAATGATGCGTATCATTCCTAGACAGTTGATGCTCAGTTAAACAATGGTTTAGCTAAACATCTTTCTGGAATACGGGCCATTGACTGTAATTGTTTTACTAATATCTGCATTTGTTATTTAATTTTATAATAACACATGTTTGCCCAAAGTATTTTATACCATAAACAGTTGGACAGTATAGGCAGAAATAAGAATTTTAAATAGAATGATTAATAAGAATTTAACAACTGTTTTAAGAAAAAATAAGAAAGCTAGAAATGAGTGAACAGGTGAAACAGGCCTAGTCCCAAAACCCCTTTGTTGTTTTTCTTGACTCAAGTCATTCACCTCACCCTTGTTTCGACACTTGAACCCAACTTTAGGGTGTAAATACGTCCTACTTTATCCCAGAGCCTTAATTTTCGTCCTTCCACGAAATTACCCAAACAAATCTAATCATAATGCATACATAAAATTGATAACTTCCCGTTGACGTGAGACAAACAACAAACAACAAACACAAACTTACCGGGCAATTTGTGACTAAGAGATCTCGTCAACGGTGGTCTATCGCACCTACCACGTGTGCTCTGAGATGTATTACAAGCTTGATCCAACAAGCCATCGCCTGGAGGCGAGTAATGAAGCATGATGATACTTCGAATTGTCTATACCACTTCAATATAGACCAGTAGTATTCCAATATGGTCCAACAAGAGCTACTCCAACACTGTGCAAAAATGACTTTAAATTTCATGTAGTGTATAAATCATAGTATATTCCCACAACTGACAGAAAAGTAAATCACATATTTGCTAGATATTGACGATTTATTATGAATACAGCATCAGCAGCAAATCAAAACAATCTATATTTAGAACCTGTCAAGTATGTGACAAAATTCTCAGCACCTAGTTCAGAAATAAACAGCCCAAAATAAACTTTAGAATGGGCATTGCCTCCTCCTTTCCACATCTGTTCATCCAATTCAAACATAAGTCATCTGCACTCAAGTTCAAACTTTAAAGTGGCAGAATCTGTATTTAAAATGTTCCATTTATACCGTCACGCTGATACTTCCTTATCAACCGATTCATAAATCGGAACAAACATCGAAGTTGATATAGCTCCACTTGAGGCATAGCAAAATCATGCGAATAAACAAACATTTCTGAGGATAAGTCATGACTGACAGTACTACAGCACAGCTCATGAAGTTCAAACACATGAGACTGCAGTGATTGAATGGCTAGCAATGAGACAAGCTTGGCAAGCACAGCCAATCAGCTATCATTCAAGGCCAAGTGTAGATATCTGTAGTCAAATCAGATCCCATTGCCAGATGTTTGCATGGCTGTGCATAACAAGATGTGTTGCTTGACAGGCCATGCAAATGAACTTGACCAAATGGGATCCAGTTGGCCCATTCAATAGCCAAATGGACCCTGACTGCCTGATTTTGTGATCATTGATACTATTATATGTTTGTGTACCAGGCACAATACTGGTAGGCTCTAGTGGTGTTTTGGTGGTGATGAGGTTTGACCAGCAAAACTAAGTCTAGTCAAACCAAGTCTAGTCAAACCAAGTCCACGAAAACATGGTGTCTGGCGACTACCTGGTCTTGCCGCTAGGTCCAAAAGCTCTTCTTAAAGGATCTTGGTCCTATTTTTCAAAATTGAGTTTGTAATTATAAGCCTATATGAAAGATCACCACTTTAAAATATTGTATTAGACCTATTATAATAGGCCTAACCCTCGGAGTTAAAATATTGAATGGCCATCTCAATACACTTGACTTTCATTCCTGCTTTCATGCATTGTCCTACCTCTTGAACACAAGGCATCACTCCTCAAGTCATGTAATCTGATCTGCTAGTTCACTGCTAATAAACAGAACTCCCAGCATGATTAGAAAACTGTTGACATAAAATTTGGGTGTCACCTTTAGTTTTGACTGACTTCAAGTTCATCATGTACATAATATAAACAATGATAATTCATTTCAGAGCCAATGCCAGACAAATGCACTTTACATTCGAACTGATGGGCAATATTTTGATATCATCATGTCACATGATATGATAATATGCCAATAATTTCTTTTTATTTGTAAACTTGAAAATAACTTTCCTTTTCATATCTTCTCATCACTAGTGCTAAGGGACGCACCATTAGATTTCCAAGGGGGAGCAGGAAGCTGGGTTCGGGGTTGAATTTTTTTTTTCGCGTCCTGTTCGGGGGTGATTTTTTTTTCTTGGAAATTACTGTTTTTCCCCCTATTCCATGTTAAGGGGTGAATTTTTTTTTCCTTCTGCCTATGGAGGGGAAATTTATTTTTCCTAAAAATGTCCTGCTCCCCCCTGGAAATCAAATGGTGCACCCCTAATGACTTGTTTGTCAAATCTGAGCTATGTACTCCAGTGACTAAGGTCTTTCTAGAGATTGGGGTCAAGTCACAAGGATTTGAAAACCATCATCTTGTAGCATGTGCACAAGTTCATTGTCATTGCTCCATTGATTGATGCCCTGGGGTGTTATTTGGGTGGGTGGGTGATGTCACACTCATGTCATTCAATCACACAGGGCAATTTGGATTGGGTGATCTGCTTGTTATCATCATCATCATCATTACTTATGTAAGTACCACAGTGTAAGTATAGCCCATCCAGCGCTCGCTCGTCGGGCTTCGTCCTCCGCTCACGCTTCGCTTTCACTGCGAAGTCCATCTAGATGGACTATGTAAGTACTGCTTGTATGGTCTTACATGATGATGGATAGAATCATGGGGTCAACACCACAAAAAAGGAAAGAAAAGAAAAGGCCAATCATTGTTTAAATACTTTGTAGAAGCTTACATAGATCTTAGCCAGATCCCTCTACCAATCACCCCACTCACCATTTCCCCCTCTCTGTCTACTATGCAACGAGTCTGGCAGAGCTAGAGCTTACATTGCATTCCTAGATCCTGGGAATGCTGGGACTAAAATTACCAAAATTTTAGTCCAGTAATTTTAGCAACTCAGTCGTAGTCCATCTAAATGGACCTCAGAAGCGAGCCCCGCAGGCTCTACATTCTCTTGCAAGATCCATCTAGATGGACTACATAGTCGAGATCCCAGGACATTTCCAAAGGTTTGAATCCAGGATCTTACATTTGTGAACCAGTCCTTAAAGTCGAAGACCAAAACAAAATAATTTTGAGGCTGGTTGTGTGGTGTTTCACATAAATACTTTAGCCCTCAGCAGCTCCAGTCTTAAGCGTCTATTGGTTAGGGGGTTAAAATAAAAGAAAATGACCCAATTGTTTATATATGATTGACAAACATATTTAAGAACTTTGAATTGTGCTTAATAAAATATTTTTACATGTCCTGAAAGGATTGTGTCTATTTTTCTGTCAATAATTTATCATTACTGAGGATGAAGATCATTCCTCACAAAAACATGATGAGTTTAAAGACGATCGCGGTGTTTATTCAACAGGGCAGTGTAACATAATTTGTTGGTCAGTGGTGGCAAGATTTTGACAAAACGCGCGTGTGGTATCTAAGCGTAAGATTTGCGCCTAATACGCAAAACGCAACGCGCGCACTTAGGGTTTTTACTTATTGTCTTCCCGGTGAGCGGCGAAAAATAGCCTTGCAGTGATAAAAACTTTTTACGTGTGTTTTCCTATACTAAAAAATGTTGATTTTTCACATATTTGCTTCCTGTAGAATTTTTTTATATTTGGCTGGTCAATTGTGAATGTCAAGTGGATGTCAAATCGAGAAAAAAATATACGGTCACCGACTGTTTTAAAAAGATAGCGTGAGATGAAATTACATGGGGTAAAATCTAAAAAAACAATTTTCATCATCGGAAATGTCAAAATTCGGTTGTATAACATTGAACAGATAAAAAAAGTTAATTACACCAAGTAATCTAACGCTCCAGTTTTCAAGTTATCGTTCATTAAAAGAAAAATGACGTCATCATGTATGACGTCATAGCACGCTGCCTAGGCGAAATGTTAACCGTGCTAGCATTGTCAACCATGTCAACCATGGTCAAGACATGGTTGACCATGGTCAGCCATGATTGACCATGGTGGCTTGACCATGGTCAACCATGGTGACCATGGTCACCATGGTATACCATGCTTAAGCATGGCTGAACATGGTCAGCCATGGTCAACCATCGTTGGAGTTTGTTTGACCATGGTCAGGCAATTTCAAATTGTGACACTGACCGTAGTCACCATGTCTGACCATGGTCACAAGAAAATCCATCATGTTAACCATGGTTGGCCATGGTTGACCATGGTCAAAAAGATACAATTTAACACAACAGTTTTTGTATATTTAATCTTTTTATATAGAATTAGATTCAAAAATGGCACCACCATGGTCAGAAACAGCCCAAAGTGACCATGGTCAAACATGCCAAGCTTTTGACCATGGTGACTGGATGTGTTTGACCATGGCATGCCATTTTTCAAAAAATACGGCTAACCATGGTTTGACCATGGTCAAAACCCCATGGTTAACCATGGTTAAACCATGCTTTTTTCGCCTAGGTTAGATGGTTGGTGACCCCCATTTTTTATTTCTGAATTTTGAAGTTTAGACTCTTATCTATTAACTGACAAAAAATAAACAAAATCTACTGGTAGCAACTTATCACCGCGATCGTCTTTAAGACACATGATTTGCTACAGGTGCGCTACACGAATTGTTATATAAATAAATATGTATTTACAGTG
This sequence comes from Ophiothrix spiculata, assembly GCA_000969725.1. Lineage (NCBI taxonomy): Eukaryota > Metazoa > Echinodermata > Ophiuroidea > Amphilepidida > Ophiotrichidae > Ophiothrix > Ophiothrix spiculata. The sequence continues at coordinate 26,254 of JXSR01S038080.1, forward strand.
AGCTTTATCAGTATGATAAATTTCTCAAATTTCCAATTATTTGCCAAGTATGCAATTTCATATTTCAAAAATGTTGACATTCAAAGTCAAACTTGTTGAATTTTGTGAATTACTAGAAATAGTAGCAGATGCAGGTTTCTATTAAAGGGATGAGTTAAGAAGATCATATTTGATGAAAACCTAATTTTGACAAATTTTCGAGCAAGTTAGGGGCATCATTTATTTCCCTCTTATTTTTGTGTTATTCACTTTGCTCACAGATCATTCTCCTTCTCGATCTCCTTCACATATTCGAAAGTCCGTAGCCAGGAGTGGTTCGATCAAACCCCCTGATAAAAACTATGTAAAACAGGGCTTTATACCCGGGGGGTCACTCAACATGTGATTGGCTATGCACTCGCGTCCATAAAAAGTGTCGAAAAGGGTATAATTTTAATCACTGGGCGGCGTCGACATCAAACTGTATGTTTTTTGATGATAATGAAACGCTAGGGTCGTAGTGAAACTATATCCCTTGTTTCATTTTGAGAAGAGTTTCAATAGTTCTGGAGTATTGATGCAAATGCCCTTAAAGTATTAGATTTGGCATCTTTTATCAATACGCCTTAAGGGTATGTTTTTTGTGAATAATGCTAAGTTACGCCATTGAGGGTTACATAATTTGATAGTGTGCATTACGCCATAAGGGGTCAATTTGGAGGTGTCTGGACACGAGTGAGTAGCACTTCAGTGTTATAGAGTTCTGCAAAGGGATACTCCTATAAATCAAACCCTTAAATAGCTTGAAATGAAATCTTTGGCTACGGGCCTGTCTCCCGTTCTTGTTTGCCTATATCCAGCTTACAATAGACCACTTTCGTATGTCCCATAATGCATCTTGAAAGTACCATAAACGCTCAGTTGACCATATTATTATGTCTGTCCAAATGACGTTATGCGCACAACGTAGTAATATGGTCATTTGCACAGAAACGTAGTTCGATTAATAAACCCTTGTTTTTTTCGGGTGACACAAACCAACATGAGCGATATAACTACCAAGTCCAGTGATCTAGAAAGCCACTTTACCCCGAAAAGGGGCTTTTTTTTCGGGGCCCCTTTTCGGGAGGGGTGATCAGTCTGCTATGCGATCAGTCTGCTATGTAGAACTCGGGCTTTTTTAGCAAGTGGCATTGTGGATTTATATTGTGGATAGTAACATGGAAAAAATCAAGGTCCTAGGATCGGACTACAGAAATGCCCGTATTTGCGGTACTTTCAAATGCATTATGGGACATACAAAACTGGTCTATATCTAAAGCTGAGATAAGTAAACCAATACTTATCTCAGATCTAAAGCATCGAGATATGCAATGGTCATAGGGGTGTGGTGGTTGGATATGATGGATTAGGGTGTATGCGTATCATAGGTGCGCCTGGTTACAGGTTACAGAGCACATAGCTCTGTAACCCGGTAGCACGTATGTTCAATGGTATTACAAGCAAAAGTTTAATGTTACAAAAATATACCCCCCCCTTTACTCATTCAGGAATCTCAGGTCACACATACACAGTAAACTTTTTATAAAATTATACAGACAGTAAGGCCAGACTGTAAAAGCTGAGAATCTTTTGATGTTATGCCCTCACAATCATTCAAAATCTCTGTGCATGTTAGAAAATCAATGAGTGACCTGCGGACTAAGAGTACTGACTCCGGTACTGACCTTACTCAAAGACTGCCAAGATACAAATATGTAGCAAGCCTAAATCCCATGATTCACAACGTATGCTGTTTGTTTATATCTATATGGTCACCTAATAGTACGGTCAATGGAATTTATTCGTGTTGTCTATCGTACTGCATCATGGGATATGACTTGGAATAATAATAAAGCCAGCTAAACAGACATCCCATAATTCTCAAATTGGTGTAAGTCTGTATCTATACCATGTATACAGTAGACCGATTTGTAGAATTGCACATGTTCATAAAACAGAAGGTAGTGTTCATTGCAACATGGGATTTGTTTGAATAATTATAAAACCAGGATTTTACGTCATGAATTCATAATTTTTACACAAAATTGACAATTAAAACCATACTAGAATTCTGATTCACAAAACAACGACTGAAATCTATATTTAAACACAATATCTTCCTATATGCGCAGTCATTTTCACCGGGCGATCTTTTTTGACCAAGATATTTGGAGTAATATCCATACAGGATAATTCTCTACTATGCCAAATGGAATCGTGTGACCCGAGGAAGTGTTTTGTGGTGCTGCGCACATTGACCTACGGTGGGTCATAGCGTCCAGGTAAGAGAACGAGTATCAGAATAATCTAGCGAAACATTTTAAATGTTTAACTGCAACATCCCTTACATAAGTAGGTCTTTATTTCCAACTGCATTTCTTATCTTTATTGACATCAACTCATTCATTTCCTGTCCCATGATCAAGTTCAACTATGATTATTGTATGTGACTGTTGTTGTAATCAAATATTTATTTAACATCCATAATCTAGTCGCTAATTGACAAGTTCAATATCGGTTATTTCATTTCCACATGATGACTACTTGAACAGTATACTGTGCAAAATGCAACATCAAACATACTAATTATTAAATTCCACAATGTACTTTTAGGCCGAAACCTTAGTCGGCCTCCAAATAAAATTTTCCCTACCAAACATTTGGTCGTGACGTCACCAAATATTTGCCATCAAATTTAAAGTATGAACAGGTAACATTTGGTCCAATGTATATGGCAATACAATAACATGTGCAATCTAGCACGACATTTTATTTGGTCTCAACTTGGTGTTGAAGTTATTTTGTTTGGAGTCATGACCAAATGTTTGGTAGCGAAAATTTTGTTTGGAGGCCGACCATAGATGTTGTCGCCCTTAGGCTTTTCTGCTTGTCTGATCCTCGAAATGCCTTCCAAGTGTGAAAGCCCATAGATTTGGAACATGTTTCAAAATCTGTGGAAAGCTAACATAATGCTCAGTGGCTTGCCGTTGTGGACGTTGACTGGGTGATGGTGCAAGAGGTTCAAGATTCAAATCTAAAGGGAACAACCCATTTTACAGGGACTAGCCTAGATTCCACTTTGAATTAAAAACTTTTGGAAAAGCTCTAAATAAAGTCTAAAGTGTAGTAAAATCCAAAAAAGAACAAATATTTACATGGAAATGGTTCAAATAGAGAGAGAATTAATTTACAATATATCACTGTGATGGTGGTTTGACTATCTAGTGTATTGGAAATCTTAAATTTGTACCTCAGATGTACCTATCAAAGATCAAACAAAGCTCAGAGTAGAGATAATTTAATACATATTAAAAGATAAAAAAATTCACTAAAATAATTTGTGTGTCAATCATAGGTGTAGAAACAAGATATTTATGAGATCTGAAAAAGAAACAATATTTTCACACCATTTTTGCCTCCGGAGGAAAAAATTAAGTTGTTACAGAATTGCAATTTTCTCCAATATTCCTCAAAATCACAGAAAACTACTGGTAGGTTATATTACTATAAATATGTTCTATCGATTCATGTAAAAAATATGTAGGTAAAAATACTGGGAAGAATCTAGGCCAGTCCCTTTAATCATGCAGAAGTGCATTTAAGTTATTTGTCTCAAGTGTATTTGCTTGACTATAAGAAAAAAGGAAATCAAGCTTTGTTGTGATATCAAAATCTCCAATTTGACAAAAAAAAAACTTGGGAGGGGTTTAAAAAACTAGGGTCAAGCACCTTTTGATTGTTATATAATGTTAATCCAGTGACAGATGAACACCACCAGGAACACCATTCACCGAGTCTGACATTCTAAATATGGCTCGATTCTCACTTTTAAATGAACTTTGCTATGCAGGAAGACCTTTTTGGATGATGCTTGATTAAATTTTTGTGATGGCCACTTCCTGGACAGTTGTCTTAATATCACAAATTGATGAAAATCTCAAGTGTATGAGATCATGATTAATACGGAACACATACAAATTTGTCAGGGTAATAGATTGTCAGTGGCATAACCAGCGGTGGATCAGGGGGACCTGATAAAACCCTACCCCCACCCCCCATTTTGTCCCCCCGCCCCAATGGGTCGATGGAGAACTCCTATTTTTGATTTGTTCTCGCCCTCCCCCGCCCCTTGAAACATGTCTGCCCCCATCTCGCCCCCTCATTTCAAAAAGTCTAGTTACGCCAATGTAGATATTTTCATCAATTTGTGATATATTGTTTAGCACATGGTAGCACATTTACGTCTGCACGGCACAAATCTCCTTGGATAAGTTGCTGTACTTTTTCTGGAGAATACCAAATGAAGAATGAAGAAAAAGATTGTTGACAATCAATAGAGATAGAGCCTGATCCCCAAACTCAAAGTGTGAAGTGGTATCTACATGTAGTTCTACCATACATACTTTGGTTCTTCGTAGAAAGAAATGGAATTTTCCCGGGAATTTTACCCTGATCCTAAGAAGCTCTAGCTCCTACAAATTTTTTCTAAAATGAATAAATGTATGAAATCGTTCAACTTGACAGTTTATAAAAGCTTTACAGGCTGTACGATCCCCATACATCCCCATATAGACCCAAAACTACGAATAACGTACACTGTTTTGGTCATTGAAACGCATGTATATCGATTACCACACAAATGTTCGTTATTCATACATTATTTGTATGTTTCGTGATGTGTGACAGAGCTCTTATATTGGACTTGTAGATGAAATCACTACATATTGTTTTATCATATTTGAATGATGGCTCACTTATGCTAATTAGATATTGGCCAATTTGGGTTCTCGGATTCTTGGAAACTTAACGCAGCGGCAATTTCATAACACGGGCAGTTGACGGTCAAACGGAAATCAAGTCTCAAGTGCATTAGCTATGAATTGGCGTATAATAAGGCCAAGAAAAAAAAAATTGTCTCAGAAACCTTTTGCAAAAAAGCTATGCGGTATGCAATTTTTTTTAAAGGAAATTAGCTATGCGGTATGCAATATTTTTTTTTGTTAACTTTGATCGTCCAATTTACGTGTGTGAAGTGCCCAGTTTCTAAGTACGATCCCGCCCATTTTAACTATGAGAAGTCTTGACAGTTGAAATAAAACGTAAAATTCAAGGTAAAATTGCAACAGCAAATGACGGCGGTCAATCGCTGGATTACTCTCAATAAAAAAATAAAAAATAAAAAAAAGACCAGTGCGTAGCTCTAAGTGCTAAATTCATTTTCACATAGCAATGCGCACGGGTTTCTGAGACGAACTTTTTTTTGGCCTAAGAGACTTTCATAATAGACCACTTTCGTATGTCCCATAATGCATCTTGAAAGTACCGCAAACTGCGCAGTCGAGTTGCGCAGAACTTCTAATATGGTAGACTGAGCAAGATTACGTAATAAGGTCCCGTATTTGCGGTACCTTCAAGATGCATTATGGGACACAAGAAAGTCGTCTATTGACGAGACACTATCCCATAAGAGTACTTTCATGATTGACAAGAAACCAATTCCCATTCCCTTGGGAAAATGTCAAATGGTACATACCTTGTGTCCTATTCCTGAGTCCAATCATGTTGCTAAGAATAAATCCCGGGAATAAATTCACAGTGTAATTTCCACATGATCTTGACACCAACAAAATTTTGCCACTTCAAGAAAACCACTTCCACATTTTAGTAACAGCTAGCTTTTGTCAAATGTGCTTCCCACAGCCTATCCCCATCCTTTCTTGTCTTATTTTAGTTATAGACAAATGACACACCACTAAAGAATGAATTGATTATCCAGTGTTTCTAGAAATTGGCATTATCGATTGATCAATGTAATTTTTTTTTTCAAAATTATGGGAGATACTTCACTAGTGATAGTTTTAAGAACTTCGCTACATCACACCATACACTAAATGTGGGAACATGCATGCACTGTGCACAATCTAATTTATCACTGTTTATAGAGATGTAAACACTTTGTTTTCACCGCCAAGTGAGGAGATTTCACTGTCGTGATGTTACTAATTCCTTATTT
>JXSR01S038080.1:79509-90784 GCA_000969725.1 Ophiothrix spiculata
ATGAAAAAATCATAATTGATATCATCTTGATTTAAAGTTAGTCATGAGCAAAAATTACTGCACACGAAAATTTCTGTTTACAGTAAAGTTTTTTCAGATACAGAAAAATTGTGAAAAACAGAATTTAACTTGTCATTGAAGCACAAGACAAATTTTGCTCTAGCCATATTATTTTTCTGAACACAAAAAGTGCAGAATCGGCAATACTGGCAGTCATGTATTTCTGGTAAATGCAGAAAAACAAATAAACTAATGTGATTGTCAAGACCAATATGTTCTCATATTACGTTGTTTTTATTAACTTTACCATGAGTTTATTTTACCTTTATATTTAAAGGTGAATGGGCAAAATGTCAGAATTTTTCTGTAGATTTTTTTACACTCTATATGTTTGGCAATGACTGTCAGGCATCAAATATTAAGAAAAGTTTGATCAAACCTTAAAAATGTTAAAAATTTAATTTTGTTTTACTTGTTGAACTTGGGTATGAGCTCTGCTTTTCTTCTATAAGTGTGATGCAATAAGTCTGGAAAGAGGTTTTCATTGGTAAAGTATCGGTTTTGTTTCAGAGATTGCAGATAAATCTAAGGAAACTTGAGTGAAAGAAAATTGAAATATTTTGAATCACATAGTACGCAGTGAGGAGGTGACAAGTGAGTTTCCTGAGGCACATCCTTCATCTTCCAGTGGAAGAGCCCGTCAGATTTTATGCCCTCTACATTCCACCACTTGGCAAGAGGAAGCCTGGGCATCCACGTACATCTTATCTAATATCAATCATCTGTTGGGGTATGACGATCATGAGATGTCAGCTGACCAAATTGACACAATTGCCCAAGATTGGAGAAATCTTGTAGTCACCTGCTCTGCAGCTGAAGCATGATGATGTATTGAATTTGGCAATGAAACTTGACATGGTTCCATTATAACAGATTACACTTCAGATGAAGTAAAAATGTGAAATGTGTGGGCAAAAGTTTGGGGATGACGCTGAACTTGCCCATGCCTGTTTAAATGCAACCTTTAGATTTGACCAAAGGTCAATTTCAGTCAAGTTAAAATTCATTGTGAGGACTCAAACCCTTTGTTTACTAACAAACATCTTTTGTTTTGTTGTAACATTATGAAGGGTTGAAATTTTCATCATGTATGGGCAGTAGGGCTAACAATGTTTAAAAAGTGCTAGTGAAATATGTACTTGCCAAACTGCACCAAACCAAAGACAAACACAGTCTCCACAAAATTAAAAAGTACAGAAGATAAAACCAACACTGACTTACAAGGGGCACACTTTCGTGAATGAAATTAACAAAATATGTACTATATATGATACAGTAGTTATTTCTTTCTCACAACATAAAATTATGCTGAACTTGTACTAGTTGTAAAAGATCAAGTGAACCTATATAAAGTAGCAAACCCATAATGACACGCTGCGAATTCCAATTTGTGTGCTGATTTTCCGTAGGTGCAGCTGGTGATCGATCTCGAGAATCCAGAACTCTACAAAGATGTAAAAGTGGACAGTCTTAGGCTTTCCGAGGCAAAAGTTGCTGCTTTAGGAAAAAAGAATCCGGCACTTGCACTCTTAAACTCTGTAATCAGTCTTGTTTTCTCCAAGGAGGAACTGGCTGTTGCCCAAGGTATTGGACTGCGGCCAAAGGGGAAAGAGGGCAAGTGTCTTGATCTTGTCAAGGTGTCTGCAATAAAAGGTAAGCAATTTAATTTTGAGTTTTGAATAGAGCTTTGTGATTTGTACTATTATTAGATGGATTCATCTGGTTCATATAGGCCAAACTTATATGATAAACTCTTAGTTTTTTATACAAGCTGAAGGGAAAGATGCCAAAGTGCTTTAAATGGAATCAGATGCAAATACCTCTTTTGTCCACAAAATTGCTGGGCTCTTATAACCTAAATCACAATTGTGATGACTCGCCCCGAAAAGGGGGACTTTGCGACAGAACACTTTTCGAGAAACTGGTGAAAATAGGCAGCAAAAAATAAAGAAAATAATAAGAATTTCCATCAGATTTTCCGTTGTAAAATTTGATTGCCTTGACCAATTTCAACAAATAAGGTGTCATTCTAAAGCTTAGAAAATGTTACAAAAGATTAAATGATAAAATCAAAATTGATCTCATCTGCATAGTCCCCCCTTTCGGGGTGAGCCATAACAATTATGATCCTCTTCTGCTGATGTTTCAAAAAGACTTATGTTTTGCCAGAAATAATGTTGCACATACTTTATATTATTTTGTGAATTGATACAAGTATTTGAGAAAGTAATTGTACTGAAATTTGGAACTCTCCTAAATTTTGGCTTTCCAAATATTCCCAAGCACATTTTACTCTTCTACAGTTCTATGCTGGTCTCCAACGTCTTAATCTGGCATAACTGCAAAATAAGACGCTTGGAACGCTAATAAGTCTTGGCACTTGATTGGCCAATGTGCTGTCGGCATTTGTTTTGAGCATCAAACACATAATGTGGTGGCATAAAAAATATAATATATTCTCGAGCTAGTTTAGATTGTTTAATAAAGGTCGGTGTGATCTTATGTTCTTGAGATTTCCACATGGATTTTGAAAAAAGTCTATAGAATGATCCTCCTCATGAATTTCAAAGTGTTCAAAGTGTTTTAGCATTATTCAAAAAAAAAAAAAAAAAAGAAAGAAAGAAAAAGAGATGCATTCACTGAAGCCATGTATGCATTAGGAAGCAATATAAATTTGTTGAACTTTAAATTCTGGATGGGACCTAAAGTACACTTGCTCCAAAATAACATTTATCAACTTCTCCCCGCAGAATATGTGCGTCGCAAGTGTATGGACTTCGACTGGGCATATCCTAAGGAACCTGTTATAAATATACGATTTCAGAACAAGATAGCTGCTGCTAAAAGAGATTTGGAAAAAAGAAGTAGTATTGGCAACGATGCTCCTGGGTTAAGCAGATTCCAGCTTGAAGTGGAGAAGACTTACTGAAGAGTTGAACACAACAAACAAATTAAAGCTAAAATGTAACTATCATTAATGCATTCTTTACCTCTCAGAATTAAGGTCCGTATGCATAAAGCAGGACTAACTTAGTCCCGGACTAAGTGAAATTAGAAATTGGAGAAAATCACAACAATTTATGTTCTTGATTACAAATTTAAACTGAAAATTTTAATATTTCATTCATTTGTCTATTTTAGAACATTACAATTATTTTTAGAACAATTAAATGGTTTAGCCCAGGACTAAATTATTTAGTCGTGGTCAAAACCAATTTTGTTCTTTTTGGAAAAAAATGCCAATGTTCCAAAACAGACAAATGGTCAAATTATAGTCATTTCAGCATACATCTTAATGCAAGGACATATATTATTATAAATTCCAAAAAATGTGTTATTTTTAAGAAATAAAATTTTACTTAGTCTAGGACTAAAGTAAGTCCTGCTTTGTTCATACGGACCTAAAAGACTGTTTAAGTCTATTTGAATGCAAGGTCAGCATGTGCTGGATTGATTTTTTTTCTGTTGTCCATCATAGTTTTTATTATTCAGTGCTGATAATAATATTATGTAAGAAGGTTGACATAAGCAGTTTGACGACACTGAAGCAACCATAGGGGCTCTGAAGTGCTAGCGATCCGGCCTTGAATGTTATGGGCTCATGTTCGACTCCTGGGAAGGGACACCTTTCCGGAATGTAATCTAGAAATCTTTTCTAAGATGTTTGTCTGATATGACTTGCTTGGAGCATTGGGTCAATATGTCAGATATTCGATTTTCTCTGCCCCGTACAAGAAGTATTTAGAGTTGGGTAAATATTTCATGAGAGACAATCATCCTTCAGAGGGGATGTAAAGCCACTGGTCCCATGTACAAAACAGTCATACCTGTTCATTCACAGTCAGTATTGTAAAGAGTACCGCTGATTGTTCCCAACTCAATTCTGGACTTCAAAATCTGCCTGTGCATTAGTACTCACTCAATGACGTCTGCTCAATAATTGAAAGAAGAAACAATATATTTTGTTTTTAAAAGGCAACATGGAAAATCACACAAATACTGCAGTACATTCAGGCCATAAGAATAATAATGAAGGAAGAAACATAAAAAACATTGCTTCTTTATTTCAATTTGTTTATGTTGAGGTTTTTTTTCTTCTTAGTTTTGAATATGAAACATTTCTTCCCTGTTTCAGTTAATTTTAGGTACATGTATTTGGACTGAATATATTGTTTTGCAGTCAGTGACCCTCCAGACCATTTCATAGTATTTGTAAGTTTGCCTTGGAAAGATGTGAAAGGGGGCAGGGGGAGGGGAGGACTATGACCATGTCTTGGTAATTCAGAGTTGTCCTTGTATAGTAGAGATTGTTTGCATAATTACTGGGGTGGTTTGTAGAAAAACAAATAAACATATGTGATTGTCAAGAGCAATTTGTTCTCATAGTATGTTGCTTTTATTGACCTAGTCATCAGTTTATTTTACCCTTTACCTAAATCCATCAAACATGATTCAAGTGCCCTGGTCAAATCTTAATGTAACATTAAGATTTGACCAGGCAGGGTCGATTTCACTGAAGTAAAAGTTAATGTTGTGAATACATTGTAAGATTTGAATCATTCGTTAACTAACACACACTTTTAAATACATCATAACGTTACCAACTGTTTGAATTTTCCCCTTGTAAAATCCTTAATGATGCACAGTACGCTTATGATCTAAAAATCCAAATCCTTTTTAGCTCCGATACATCACAGCTACAAAGTGTTAATGATAGTATTTTCATTTTATTGAAATCGATCCTGATTCATCATTCAAAATTCTTTTCTCTGAAAGGAGATTCATTTTAACCTTCAAATTTCATGTGAAACTATTCCCAATATCAGTGAACAACATAGAACAGCTTTTTTATTTTGTAAATCTATTTACCATTTACGTTTGTTTTTATTATTAAAGTGGCTGTTTTGATTTTGCTTTCCGAAATGTAAAAAAATGTTTTGCCAATATTTATATTTAAACAGTATACTTATCTTAGATTAATGTATACATTTTGTATTTATGCTTACATAATGATTATTACAGTAATCCCAAACAGTAACTGACATATCTTGTTAAAATCTGTCTAAATATTAATTGTCAAAAAGTGCACCTGCATTCACTCTATTCCTACTGTCTCGCAAAACATTTTGCACCGTACATGGTACAAATATTAGTTTCAACAAGAGGCTTTCTACTTCACTCAAAGATTTAGAGGGGAGATACCAGGCTTTGTATACAAGCCCGTGTAATGGAGTCGTCAGCCATGGAGCTCAAATTGGGGGTATTCGGGTCCACTCGGCTCCCGCCAAAATAAACTCCCGAGTGCGGAGACTTAGTTACGCGTAGAGACAACCTGCGCAAATAATACTTTACGCCAACCTGCACGCAAAGCGTGTGTGCGTGTTTCAACATGCATGCATTAAGACAAGGTGCGATGCATCATTGGCAAGCTATAGGCAAAAACCCGAATACCCCCAATTTTGTCTCCATGCCGGAATAAAAATGGCGGCATGCCTTGTATCTCCCCTGTAAATCTATGACTTCACTAGAAAGAGGAGGAAGAAGAAGAAACACTTTTTTACCAGCAGTCTTTAAACCCCTTCCCCAACATGTGAAATGCACATATATAAGATTTGAAATTTTGTTTTTGTCAACAGATCTGGTCAACTGGCCTTGGGGAATTCAGAGAAAACGTACAGACTGGTCATCAAGTTGAACATAATGCAGGACCCGCATATGCTCCAAGATATGTTGGGGGTGAAGGGGTGTGCTCTGCTGATGAGTTCCTGATGGGTGGAATCCGGGGATTTATTTGGAAAAAACAGGATTACGTCAAATCTTTGAAAATCGTTAAAGGTTATAACAAAGTTGACAACAACGATCGTGGTAGATTGCTATGCATTACAATGGCAAGACATGAGTTTGGCGTAGAAATACTTGCTACCCATAATGCAACTGGAAAGTCGAGGGATGCAGAGAGCAGACATGTGGACTATCCCAAGTTAGATCCTACAATATTGAAGGCAATATTTGCCCAAGCTTCGCTGCAATTCCCTGGATTTCGAGATCGGTTTAATGATTCACGATGTAAAACAATACAGCGTATTAATCAGATGTGTAAACACGAGAGACAGGTCAAAACGAAACAAAACGAAGCAGCTCTTCACTTCCAATATTTTGTTGTCCAATAAACAAGATCAATAGAAAACTGCTGATTTTAACTGCCATTTACAAAAGAAGAAATTGACATTTGGTATTTCAAATATGATAGAATTTCAAGATCCCATCAATTTCCATCAGAAAATCACATCAATGATACATAACCTTTACAACATTGCAAAGATTAAACTTAAAAAAGAATCCATTTTATACAACACAACTACCCTGTTACCTCGATCATAAGAACATGTTACCTTGATCATAAGAACACATTAAAATCCAGACTAGTCAGTGTTACTGCCCATGTATCTGTACAATAATACAAACACAAGGGAACCACCAGGAGATATGGAACCATGCTTTGATTGCGCAAAATTTTCGCCTATGGCAAGCACTCACGCCTTCGGCGCTCGTTTGGTCCGTGGACATTACCGAGGGTCTTTAACAAAGACTAATCCAGACATGCAATCAATTACTGTTTTGGAAACACAAAATATGAAAGTAGTTTGCTGATCTGGTGAATAAAATGTAACAAGTTATCAGGAAGACCATTGTAATTTTACACCACATCAGGATTTGAAGTGGAGCTTAGGGGGTTCTTATGATCAAGATTATAGGGTACTTTGTGGTACTATCCCGGAGGGGGGGGGGGATTTCCCAAAATACACCCAATTTCAACAAATTTGACGAATTCATTTGTGATGAAAACCACCCGATCGCTATATCAAAATCTGTGAAAACCCTCCCCAAAAGGCAGACACATATATGCATACCATGTCAATGTACCCCCCCCCCCCCCATTTCCCCTGGATATGATGCATGTAACCAAGGCTCATTTTTTTGTGTCGTCTGTAAGATGAGCACATAGGTATTACTTTGGTAGTATGTGTGTCTGTCTGTCTGTGTGGGTGTGTGTCTAGCATTGTTAACCTTTTTCAATGTGCCACTAATCTCACATTCTTTGACCAATTCCCATGGGACTTGGACACGATGGTCCTTGGGTAGGGGCACACATATGGCCCCAACTGAAATGGGGTCAAAGGCCAACAAGGGGTCACCAGAGGTCAATGACTGCGGGTGGTTGAAATAATAAGATTGATCACAAAATTCATATACTTTATTGTCAGATTTTTATGGAACTTAGACACAATTTTGGTGAAGGGGAGGGTCTACACCACGTGGGGTCTTAGCTGACAAATGTTAATTAAAGGTGCATGGATTTTGGTATGTTAAAGGTGTGTGGTTCATTTTTCTGAAATTAAAAAGTAAAAATAAAAATTGGAATTAGGTCTTGAAATGTATTCTAGAGGTCATTATATCACAATCCCCTCAAGTGTTTCACTGAAAATTACCATTTAAAGGTGCATGGATCAGTTTCTGGAAAAAATCTTTAAAATTAGTGTTTATATTTATTAAAGGTGCATGGATTTTGGTCAGAGTTAAAAATTGGAATTAGGTCTTGAAATGTATTCTAGAGGTCATTATATCACAATCCCACTGAAAAATACCATTTGAAGGTGCATGAATCAGTTTCTGGAAAAAAATCTTAGAAATTACCCCTTCAAAATGTTAACCTTACATTATTTTGAATTGCGCACAACATATCCGAGAAATGGCCCGATCGGTTGTGTAATTAACAAATACGATACGTTTTAAGATGGCGCTCTTACATGTAATCCTATGGAATCTGGAAAGGGGAAAATGGACATATCTCTTAAACTAAATTTTGTTTTTAATGTAGTATCAATATACTTCTATGGATTTCAATTGGACTTGGAGACAAAGGTCTCTGGGTATTGTCACACATGTGACCCCAACAGGTGAGGGGTCAAAGGTCATCTTGGGGGTCAAAGGTCAAGAGAAAGGTATATAGGAAGGTCAAATTCTCTACTTTGTCCGTTTTCAAAGGTTAAGGTGTCAGATGTATGGTTCATTTTGCTGACAGACGACACTAGCGGTCCCCGGACCGCGATGTATTTTTTTCTTAATCTAGGCTTTTTCAATATGCTCACATATTTGTGTTATTAAATTTAATTGATTTGGTAGAACTTCTCAAAAAGAATGTAATCGTTAACACACCACAGTTTGTAATGAATTGACAAGAGTAAATATGAATCAAAGTAGATATTGTCATTGTCTTTGTGCATTATTTTACAATAAAATCAGCAACACTGCCCAATGAAAAATTTGAGTGGTCAAGAATTCCTGCTTTTGTCATGATTCTCCCACAAATTGAGAGAATCATGGTGATCGTAATTTAGGCATTAAGAGGTTGTGGGCTTGAAAAATTGTGATCTTGAAGGTTCTAGGTGGTGATGATTGTGACTAAATTTCTTTATTGTGGAAACCATCAGCATTGGTTAATTGTACATAGACAGTCTTTATTTAGCATGTCAATAAGTTGGCTTGTCTGAATCAAAGAGATAAGATTATGTATAGAAGAATGGATGGATAATCAGGACAAAACCATAATCGGACAAATCAGGAGTGAAGACCAGTTAATAGAAGGAAATCTGACATATGAATCATGGTATACAATATCGTGTGCCTTCTCAGTCGTTAGTATATGTTGTGGTAGAACATCTTTCGGCATTCATTTTGAATTACTAAATGATGCATACTTTCTGTCTATATTTCACATTGCAGATCATTTCACATATATATGGATCATCATCTAACCCAGTGTTGCCAGTTTTCCTGACTGCATCGCCCCAAGCACAACCCAAACCTCTTTCTTCGGACTCACCAATAGAGCCGCAATTTATAAAGGCGCCTAAGGATAGATGCTTTTCATTAGGTGGAGATGAATCGGTGAAACTTGATGTTGATTGGTATAAAAACATGGTCGGCCAACTTACTTCGAAGAGAAAAGATGATGATAAAACCAATGGAAGACTGTTGTGTATGAGACTTTTAAGAGCTGTATTTTCAAAGGAGGAACTTGCTACCCAGAATGCAACAGGATTTAGTAGAAATCCAGCTACCCTCAAGATCATACAAGTTGAAAAATTGGACCAGCGGAAAATGAAGGCTATATTTAAGCAAGCTCAATATCAGTTCCCTAACTTTGATCATTGGTATACTGATATGAGATGTACGACTGTGAAGGAGTTAAACAATATTTGCCAAAAAATCAGGCGAGAAATAGAAAAGGAACAGGAAAAAATAGAAAAGGAACAACAGGAATTTCCTGAAACATAGTCTATGGACTGAAGACCTTGTTATGTTTTCTAAGACATTTTAATAACTAAATGTAACATTATTACACATTTTTGTGTCGTGTGCGTATCAACAATCGCCATCTTGCTGGTGTCAAAACAAAAAGACCCTGAATTTGGGTGCCTATACTTTTGAAGTTACTTCTGTTGGATACTTTGAGGCAGTATTTCTACACACCTACCAGCATACATGAGCTTGTGCAATAGATAAAGTGTTTTTTTTCTGTAATAAAATGTAAATATTTATATAGAATTACAATTTAATAGGAAGGTATGAGGTATTTTATTTTATTGATCAACTGCAAAGAAAAGATTTGAACTTGTGATCTATTATACTGCAAGTGAGACCATTTAAATATACAGTAATGGACCCCTTGATAATTACGAATTCAATATTAACATGATAGATATTGATTTCAATCTTACTCAAATCAAACCAATTTAACACATTTTAGGATAAGGTGACTTTCAATACAGTTGGAAGAAATTTAAAAAATGAGACAATCTTTCAATAACAAAAACAATAATTTTAAAGACTTGTTCAAAAGACAAAGACGTTTGATTGATCATACTCCAATAGAAGTCCAACAGATACACAGGTTGCTAGAAACTTAATATATTTAAAACAGGGGTTCTCAACTAGTTCTTTCAATGCACCACATAATTAAGAAAATTGTATGGCAAAGTGCCAAATGAACTTCTTTTTAATAAAAATAATAATAAATCACATTTCTCGCAAACTACTCAAATGTTTCTAAGGGCTATACAGATAACTTACGACTACAATATGTTACAACTTACATTACAACAATAACAAGCAAAGGAAACCAGCCAACAAAACAAAATTATTTGAACATGAGAGAATTTAAGTGCCAATCAGAAGTAGTCAAAGCGCCAAATTTGGCATGTGCAGCACTAGTTGAGAAACAGTGATTTAAAGTTATGCTGACAGACTTATTTGCCAAATTTGATTATAATGGTTAATAGTGTTTTTGAAATAGGTCTATTAAACAAAATCTGGGTACAAATAACCTGCATTAAACTAATTTGCCTACATGTTTGTAGCTGCTGAATAATTGCAATGCTCTTTCCTGCGTTGTAGCATCCATAACTTTGTGCAATTCAAATTTATCTTCAAGTTTTGATCTCAAATGATGTTATATTTGTGACCGTCCGCAACAATGAAGCAGTAAATGTGACTCTGGTCGTTTTAATTTATTACATATTTCAAAGGACAATATTATAGGGATTAATAAGCCACCCTAATGAACATCTTTCAACACCCAACAGTGACGTTATAAATATTTGATTTGAAGCTTGTCCCCTCTATTTTTACCCTGGATATCATCAGGTTTTATTTTGTACTTTTAATGATGTGATACATTGTGTGCTCATATCATATTTGTACTGTAATTATCTGTATTTATATACCGTAAACCGGAGTGACTTTAAACGCTTTTTTCGGCTTTTGCCAATTTTATTATTTTCAACATAGAAAAGTTGCTTATATTTTGCTTTCAAAATACCTCCTGGGACATGATCTTTCTCATGTTACATTTTTGTAGAACTAGCTGTTATGTTAAATACAATTTTTTAAATTTTTAACTGCTGTTCAAAGTCACCCCGGCATGGGGTGACTTTGAACAGGACACACTTTTCCTGCAATAAACTGAGATAAATACATTCCTAGAACTAGAAAATACCATTATCCCATAGAAATATAATTCATTTGA
This sequence comes from Ophiothrix spiculata, assembly GCA_000969725.1. Classification (NCBI taxonomy): domain Eukaryota; kingdom Metazoa; phylum Echinodermata; class Ophiuroidea; order Amphilepidida; family Ophiotrichidae; genus Ophiothrix; species Ophiothrix spiculata. The sequence continues at coordinate 90,659 of JXSR01S038080.1, forward strand.
TCAAAAAAATTCAAAAATGGGTGATAATGCAAACACAGCGCCCCAGACTTGAAAATCTGTGAGCAACAATCAAGGGTACTAGTTACCCTGCTAAATGCATGTGTTTGTATGGGAGATATAGGCGTT